>CM060594.1:3712500-3972500 GCA_030578255.1 Tiaroga cobitis | reverse complement strand
TGGCAGGGGGGCTCGACAGCGCCCCCTGGAACGGGGTCCGAAAACTTGGTCCATAAATCAAACACGCTTGCATGTAAGAATATGAAACTCAGTACACATATAGATCTCATCGGTTCATATATACTTCATGCTCTTACTTTTTACCCCAGCCCAACAGGAAGTCGGCTATTTAGGGTTGTTTGTAAAACGCATGCAATGGAATTTAAAGTACTTCTCCTAGAGAATTCAAAGAAATGCCACGAAACTCGGTCAGCATGAAGTCAAGACATTGAGGATGAAAAATTGCCAGCGGATTTTTGATATCTCGAACGGTTTGGCCGTGGCGAGGAAACGAATTTATGGCGAGAAACGTGAAACAGGAAGTGTGTTATAACTTCAGCATACATTAGCTGATCTTAACGAAACTTCACCAGTGTGTTCGCTTTAAGAGGCCGATCACATGGATGTGACTATTGTGAGTCAAAGTTATAGCGCCACCAACTGGCAGCAGGAAGTGTGTCACTTTCAAAATGCTTTGAAATCACCCTCTTATTTTAACCCGATTTGCTTCAAACTTCATCTGTATAATGTAAATACACGGCAGATGTAGACCTGTGAAAGGATTATTGATATATTAGATACTGTTGCCGTGGCAACGCATCAAACTTTAATATTCTTTGTTGATGCTTTTGAGACTCTTAACATACTTGAAATAACATGAAACTCGACAGACACATCACATTTATTAGCCAGTAGACATGTGCAAAGTTTCAGAAACGGGCGTGGTGCAGGGGCTCAGTAGCGCCACCTTTTGACAAAAGTGGGGGTGTTAGTTCTATAGTTTTACCTACAATCATAAAACTCGGTACGCATATTGTTCAGATCAAGCCGGACAACTTTCTAATTTACTGTCATTAGCTCAGACCAAGAGGGAGTCAGATATTTTAGTTTGAATGTGGATGTTTCTGAGAATTTTCTCTCCCTCTCTTTCCGTCTCTGTGTGTGAGGGATTTGTCTATTGATTTTAATGCATTTCAAGGTTTCAGGGGATTTTGGGACTCTTAACGTGCTCAAAAACTTTTGAAATTTTGCACACAGGTCAGAACCCACGGCCATCAGGGCCGGGCTGAAGCTGGTACCCGGGCGTGGCAGGGGGGCTCAACAGCGCCCCCTTGAACGGGGTCCGACAATTTGGTCCATATATTCAACACGCTTGCATGAATTAATATGAAACTCAGTACACATATAGATCTCATCGGGCCAAACATTTTACCCCTGGTCAAGTTTTACGCCAGCCCAACAGGAAGTCGGCTATTATGGGTTGTTTGGAAAACGCTTGCTGTGGAATTTGAAGTACTACTCCTAGGCAATTCATTCAATCATCGCCAAACTAGGCGTGCATGAAGTCAAGACATTGAGGATGCTAAATTGCTGACGGATTTTTGATATCTCGAACGGTTTGGCCGTGGCGAGGAAATGAATTTTCATGACTAAAAAAGGACATATAAAGTGTGTTATAACTTAGTTAGATTTACCTACAGTTACAAAACTCAGCTTGTATATTCTTCTCCTCAAGCCAAACAACTTTCTAATTTACAGTCAATAGCTCCAACCCTCAGAAAGTCAGATATTGTGGTTTGAATGTGGATTTCATGAAATGGTATCTCTCTCTGTCACTCTTTGACAGAGAGAGGGCCCCCTCCCATTCTATGTGTGTGTGTGTGTGTGGCTGTCTGTGTGGGGAGGGAGGGGGAGGGAGGGCTGGTGTCTGTGTTTATATGTGTGTGTGTGGCTGGCTGGCTGTTACAGTGACATGATATTAAGCCTTTCATTGCTGTGTGATTTTTCCTGCATTAAAGGATAAAGAAATCTCTAAGGCCTTGTCTTTTTGCATAACAATTTTGTATTTTTTTTAAATTACAAAATATGCACAGAACCAAGATCTTTTAAATGTATAGTTTGCTTTAAATAAAATTAAGATTGTATTGGTAATTGAAGCTGAATGAATTTAAAATGAATGTGCTATATTTCAGAACAATATATTTGTTTTCCTTTAAATTGTAAAACACTAACTTTATTCTCATCTGAATTATAAATAATTTATTCCTGTATAAAATAAAAACACATTTGAATTTTTCTTTTTTAATCAATGTAGAATGTGTAATTGAAAAATAAACAGATTAGGGCTCTGAGGACAATAAATGAAAATCAATGCGATGTGGTGAATGTCCAAAAGATGGCACCCACAGACTGTTTTAAATGGGGTTGGATAAATATTTTTTGCTTTTAGACAGTGTGTGCGTGTGATTTTAGTTTGGTGACAGTTGTAGGTTACAGTTTGACAAGAGTTTATAGTTTGAAAAAAGCACTTTGTTGTGTTTTATTGGACGGAGTATGTTTTTATGTGTAACAGTTCAATCGCACCCGCACCTCACACACACACACACACACACACACACACACACACACACACATATTGAAACCTGAGTGAAGTACAAAGCCCATAATAAAGAATAGTTTAGCATCCAAATACATCGCAAATGTTGAAACAGTTTGATTCTAATGAGAGAGTTACGTGAGCCAAACACCACTTACTTTCACTTTCGCTTTCAATTATTTCGGTTAATTCTTAATTATAGTTTTTTTGAATTCTTGTTCTGTTCTGAATATCATTAAATTTAAAGAATTGCTTGTGTAATATTTTGAGTGTATCATCAAAACAGAATAATTCTCTCGGTTTAGTGATTCCCTAGTTTTTTTTATTGTTTTCATTGTTCTCAGGTAAGGCAAGTGAGATATATATATATATATATATATATATATGTATTTTTTATATATATATATATAATTTATATATATATATATATATATATATATATATATATATATATATATATATATATATATATAAATATAGCTGCGAGCAGCGATGAAGGGCCAAAGCCGGCGGCACCGCCACCCCGGTGCCTTTAGGTAACTAAAGGAACCAGGGTTGCGGTGCCACCGGCTTGGGCCCGTAATCGCTGCTCGCAGCTATATTTTATTATTATTATTATTATTTTACTACCTTTTGGGCACTTTTGGGGGCCTTAACGTGCTCGAAAACTCTTGAAACTTTGCACACATCTCAGAACCCGCGGCCATCAGGGCCGGGCTGAAGCTGGTACCCGGGCGTGGCAGGGGGGCTCGACAGCGCCCCCTGGAACGGGGTTTGAACACTTGGTCCATAAATCAAACACGCTTGCATGTAATAATATGAAACTCAGTACACATATAGATCTCATCGGTTCATATATACTTCATGCTCTTACTTTTTACCCCAGCCCAACAGGAAGTCGGCTATTAAGGGTTGTTTGGAAAACACATGCAATGGAATGTGAAATACTCCTCCTAGAGAATTCAAACACACGGCACGAAACTCGGTCAGCATGAAGTCAAGACACTGAGGATGAAAAATTGCCAGGGGATTTTTGATATCTCGAACGGTTTGGCCGTGGCGAGTAAACGAAATTATGGCGAGAAACGTGAAACAGGAAGTGTGTTATAACTACTGCATACATTAACTAATCTTGATGAAACTTCAGCAGTGTGTTCGTTGTAAGAGCCCGATCACATGGATGTGACTATTGTGAGTCAAAGTTATAGCGCCACCAACTGGAAGCAGGAAGTGTGTCACTTTCAAAATGCTTTTAAATCACCCTCTTATTTTTACCCGATTTGCTTCAAACTTCATGTGCATAATGTAGACACACGCCAGATGTAGACCTGTGAAAGGATTATTGATATCTTAGATACTGTTGCCATGGCAATGCATCAAACATTAATATTCCTTTTTTTAAGCTTTTTCATGCTTTTTTATGCTTTCGGGCACTTTTGGGGTTCTTAACGTGCTCGAAAACTCTTGAAACTTTGCACACGGGACAAAACCCGCGGCCATCAGGGCCAGGCTGAAGCTGGTACCCGGGCGTGGCAGGGGGGCTCGACAGCGCCCCCTTGAACGGGTCAGACAATTTGGTCCATATATCCAACACGCTTTACCCTATTTGCTTCAAACTTGATGTGTATAATGTAGACACAAGCCAGATGTAGACCTGTGAAAGGATTGTTGATATCTTAGATGCTGTTGCCGTGACAACGCATCAAACTTTAATATTCTTTTTGGATACTTTTAAGATTCTTAGCGCACTTTTGGGGCCCTTAACGTGCTCAAAAACTCTTGAAACTTTGCACACGGGTCAGAAACCGCGGCCATCAGGGCCGGGCTGAAGCTGGTACCCGGGCGTGGCAGGGGGGCTCGACAGCGCCCCCTGGAATGGGGTCCGAAAACTTGGTCCATAAATCAAACAGGCTTTACCCGATTTGCTTCAAACTTGATGTGTATAATGTAGACACACGCCAGATTTAGACCTGTGAAAGGATTGTTGATATCTTAGATGCTGTTGCCGTGACAACGCATCAAACTTTAATATTCTTTTTGGATACTTTTGAGACTCTCAGCGCACTTTGGGGGCCCTTAACGTGCTCAAAAACTCTTGAAACTTTGCACACGGGTCAGAACCCGTGGCCATCAGGGCCGGGCTGAAGCTGGTACCCGGGCGTGGCAGGGGGGCTCGACAGTGCCCCCTGGAACGGGGTCCGAAAACTTGGTCCATAAATCAAACACGCTTGAATGTAATAATATGAAACTCGGTACACATATAGATCTCATCGATTCATATATCCTTTGTACTTTTACTTTTTACCCCAGCCCAACAGGAAGTCGGCTATTATGGTTTGTTTGGAAGCGTATGCCCCTGGAATTCGATATACTCCTCCTAGAGAATTCAACCAATCGCCACGAAACTCGGTCAGCATGAAGTCAAGACATTGAGGATGAAAAGTTGCCAGGGGATTTTTGATATCTCGAACGGTTTGGCTGTGGCGAGGAAACGAATTTATGGCGAATAAAGGAAACAGGAAGTGTGTTATAACTTCTGCATACATTAACTGATCTTGATGAAACTTCAGCAGTGTGTTCGCTGTAAGAGTCCGATCACATGGATGTGACTATTGTGAGTCAAAGTTATAGCGCCACCAACTGGCAGCAGGAAGTGTGTCACTTCCTAAAGGCTTTGAAATCACCCTCTTATTTTTACCCAATTTGCTTCAAACTTTATGTGTATAATGTAGACACACGGCAGATGTAGACCTGAGAAAGGATTATTGATATCTTAGATACTGTTGCCGTGGCAACGCATCAAACTTTATTATTCTTTGTTGATGCTTTTGAGACTCTTAACATACTTGAAATTGCATGAAACCCGACAGACACATCACATTTATTAGACAGTAGACATGTGCAGAGTTTCAGAAACGGGCATGGTGAGAGCAATTAGAGAATAATGTTTAAGTTTAAAAACAGCCAGAATGGTTGTTTAGTCAAAAAAATTTTTTTTCCAAATCATACATAGTGTTATACTGCCCTCTTGTGTTCAAAATCAGGTAAAAAGCGAAAGTAAAATAAGGACGTCTGCACAATTCATTAATAATGGTGCAGAGTAGAGTGAGCTTTTTCAATTAATTCCTATGGAAGTAGGAATGAACTAAACAACGTTCGCTCTGTTCTGCTCGTCCCTCACCGTGGGCGCGCAGAGTTATGAATGCCCGTGCAGCCGTGAGCATTTTAGTTTCATTTTAAAATTAGCGCCATTTCGGGGGACGTATTACTTTAATTTATTTAACAAAAACACAATGTTGTGTTTAATTGCGAGTGTACACAAATATAAGTAAACACTTTGACGTTTGAATGATGTCCTGTATGAAGAAAATGACGGAGTATGTTTCACTGTTCAATCGCGCTGAGCCACCCAGACCCCCACACACACACTGACACACACACACACACACACACACACACACACACACACACACACACACACACACACACACACACACACTGACACACACACTGACACTGACACACACACACACACACACACACACACACACACTGACACACACACACACACACACACACACACTGACACACACACTGACACACACACACACACACACACACACACACACACACACACACTGACACACACACACACACACACACACACACACACACACACACACACACACACACACACACACACACACACACAAACACACACACACACACACACACAATAATAAAACATTCAACCTAACATATACAAATTACACTGCTATGTTGAAATAGTCAGTAGTACAATTTGTATCATTCACAGTAAGCACCGCTCCACTGTGATTTTTCCAAGCACATTTTTGCACAAGTGAAGAGGATGATTTTTTCCGTCGATATTGGAACGTGAGTGAAGTACAAAGCCTGTAATAAAGAATAGTTTAGCATCCAAATACATCGCAAATGTTGCAACATTTAGATTCTAAAGAGAGATTTACGTGAGCCTAACACCACTTACTTTTACTTTTGTTTTAAATTATTTCGTTTTGGCTTTATTATAGTTATTTTTTTATTTGTGTTCTGTTCTGAATATCATTAAATTTAAAGGATTTGTTGTGGAATATTTTGAGTGTATAATCAAATAACACTAAACCGTCACTAGGTGTCGCCAGGCGACCGTCTTAATGAGCGGGTCATTGATTCATTCGTTCAAACGATTCGTTTGAACGACTGAGTCATTCATGAATGAGACAGATGTTTATGGATTGGTCATTGAATCTTTGAGTCAACCAATTTGTTCAAAATGCTGAATCATTCAGTAATGAGAAAACACGTTGCTGTGAGATGCAATGGTTCTGCTGTGATCTTTGTTTAACTATTTTCGCTGCTGAAACAGAAGAACAGTCAATATTGCATCTAAAATGTAAGTGACTTGACACGTGTGTGTGTGTGTGTGTGTGTGTGCGTGTGAGTGCGTGCGTGCGTGTGTGTGTGTGTGTGTGTGTGTGTGTGTGTGTGCAATCAATCCCAGGTAAGAGGCATGAATAATGAGAATTGGACTTCTAGGAGTGAGGTTAATATTCCGGAGATGGTTCCCTCGGATTGTGAAAAGGAGGCGGCGCGGGAGTGGCCAGGCATTGCGCTACTTCTGTTTCAAAGTTTAAAACAATGCTAATATCATTTTTTTGAACGATTTCATTACAAATGTTTATTTTATATATTTATAAAATATTATAAAATATAATAACTATGTTTTGTCCTATTAACAAAAGACAGGCAATGTACTATTAACAAATGTTAATAGTTTTTTAAAAGTTAAAATGATACTTTATGCATTTGTTTTGTGTCAGATGATTAACAATATAAATTAAACAAAGCTTAAAACAAACAAAATAATAAAACGAAAACAAAGCTTGAACATTTTATTTAATTGAAAAGCCTTTTTGAAATAAAATGTGTTTTTTTCCCTCTGAAATAGCAAAAGCATCGCACACTTAGCTGTACCTGCTCTAAATAAATAATAGTATTTAAATAAAAATACAAAATCGAAATAAATAAATTATATAAAACAAAATCAAATCAAAGAAAATAAATCTTATTAAAGTTATGCAGGCACACATTTAACAATAATTTTCAAGTGACAAATAAAATCAATCAAAATTCCTTACACATGGAGTTAATCCTGACGATTCCTGAGGCGCCTTTCCTCATGACACTCGCTTTTTTTTTTCGAAGATATATTTTCTTTGGTTTGATTTTGTTTTTGTAATAATTTATTTTATTTAGTTCGATTTTGTATTTTTATTGAATTACTCTTTTTTATTTAGAGCAGGTACAGCTAGTGTGTGATGCTTTTGCTATTTCAGAGGAAAACAATAATTTTATTTAATTAATAATTTTTGTTTCAGTCCACCATATAATTATGTTGTGTTTGATCTATGGAAAAAAGTTAGTTGTGAAATGGTTGAATATTAACAAAAGTTAATAGTTTTTTACAAGTTAGAATAATACGATATATATATATATATAAACAAGCCGGTGGCACCGCCACCCCGGTGCCTTTACGGTTACTGTGCATGACGGGCAATATCGTAACTCCGCTTTGACCTTTGAGAAGATGTGTGCTATAGAGCTTGCATTGGTGTGGGCTCTGCAAAAGTGTGTGTGTGAGGCGTGATTGAACAATGTAGACATATATATATATATATATATATATAAAGGCACCGGGGGTGGCGGTGCCACCGGCTTGTTTATATATATATATATATATATATATATATATATATATGAATATAGCTGCGAGCAGCGATGAAGGGCCAAAGCCGGCGGCACCGCCACTCCGGTGCCTTTAGGTAACTAAAGGCACCGGGGTTGCGGTGCCACCGGCTTGGGCCCGTAATCGCTGCTCGCAGCTATATTTATTATTATTATTATTAATACCAGTGATAAAACGGGTGAACCGTCAGGCAAAAAAGAAGAATAGTGTCCGACTAAACCCGTACAACTTCCGCAAATTGATGTCGAACCCTCCACGTCAACGGGGCTTACGGAGTTACGGTGGCTGTCCAGAGGTAAAGTATTGCAGAGGATATTTGCATTGCGTGACGAACTAAGACTTTTTCTGCTCGATTGTGCATCTTCCTTTGCTAATTTTTTTACTGATCCAAAGGGGCTCACAGATCGTGCATACCTGTCTGACATTTTTGATAGACTCAATACCCTTAATTCGTCTTTTCAGGGCCCAAATTCAAACCTACTAACAATGTCCAATAAAATTGTGGGGTTTGTGAGGAAATTTGAGCGATGGAGAGGGCAGGTTGATGGGGGTAATGTAGATGTTCCCAACCTTGGATGAATTTCTTACGGAAAATGAGCTAATTAATTGGGATGATACAAAAAAAGAAACAACTCTCCGTCTATAAGCCCTGTCTGCACATTTCAATAAGTATTTTCTAGAGCAGCATAGTTGGAACCAGTACGACTGGGTTCGTAACCCCTTCATCGAAAGCGTAGTGAGTCTGTCAACAAATCAGCAGGATGCCCTTCTGGACCTTTCAAGTGACTGAACTTTGAAGACACTGTTTGACTGGAACACACTGCCAGAATTCTGGCTGTCAGTGGAGACAGAGTACGAAAAAAAAACTTGGAAGACTTGCAATTAATATACTTTTGCCTCAACTTGGCTCTGCGAAGCAACATTTTCTATATTAACTTACATCAAAAGCAAGTATCGCTCACGCTTATTGACAGTGGACGATGATTTACGGATAGCTGTGTCGGGTATCAAACCACGGATTGGTATGTTGTGCTCTCAGAAACAGGCTCAGCCTTAACATTAGGTAAGCTAGATATGCACTGTTTCAATATAACTATTTTTATGCATGCTATATGAGTTTTATTGTGAGATTGTTTTGTATGCTGTAGCAAGGCTACGGTGAATGCGCTGTTGGCGCGACTTTTGTTTGTTGATTTGAGTTTTGTAAATAAAACGTGCGAGTCCCAGTCACGCCGACTCTGTCTTCCTTCCAAACACTGAACCTCTTCACAACTTGTATAGCAATGATGTTCGTTTGTACGCACATATCCTAAAAGGTTGAAAACCCCTGCTATAGAAAATAAAGTTTATTATTATTATAACTCGGTGTTTAGGGAGCGGCGGTGCTGAGCACGCATTCTACAAGATAAGACATTTATCAGACACTTACCCTCTGTCGCGCAAAAAATCCTTTATAAAAACAGCAAAACGACAGTGGAGGCAGTGCTTCGGTGGGCACCGTAATGTGAATGTAGCATATTCTATGCTAATTTTACCCTCACGCTCCGTCATAGCGATATCGTGAGACAGCTTTTCACTCATTACATCCCTAATAAATATGCAAGGTCATGTGTAAATTACTTTTTTGACAAGTCATAGATTTTTTTAATGACCGATTTTTGCAGCTTAATTTTTTTAGTAGTTAAACCATGAAATATAGTTATTCCTAATATAACATTATTTTATTTTGTTTAGGAACCAAGTACACCCAATCCTTTACTGTATATAAATGCAGCGTCTGTTTTAAAAATAATGGCAAAAGGTCTGTGAAGTAGACGATGTGACTTTTACTCTAGTTGTTCTGCGGGGTGGTGATGGCGCAGTGGATAAGACACATGACTTTGGTGTGAGAGACCCGGGTTCGAATCCACTGTGAGACACCAATGTGTCCCTGAGCAAGACACTTAACCCCTAGTTGCTCCAGAGGCGTGCGACCTCTGATATAGCAATTGTAAGTCGCTTTGGATAAAAGCGTCAGCTAAATAAATAAATAAATGTAATAATAACTCACTTCTTCAACACTGAATATGCTTCAAAGTTGAGAAACACCATGAAATTAATTGAAAATTTTTTAATGTACCATAATGCCAAAAAGCCACCCAGAGTAATTAAAATGGCCTTTTTTTGTTAAGAATTTTAGCTTAAATATTTTCTAAATATTATAATTATTCGGTTAAATTCTATTAAATGTTGAATGAAACTGATTGTTGTCTCCATGTCTCCAGTTGTGTCCTGTGCCCAGGTTTTGTAAATGTATTTAACATTTTTATCACTAACATGGTTTTGTATCGGTGTTGTGAAATGGGATTGTATTGTGAGACGTAATAATAATGATTATTATTGTCTTCAAATAGGAACTCTAATGGGTCACTAATGCACCCTTAAAAAAGCTTTTTCCAATTCACCAGTTGCAATTTCCAGGAACATCAGGAACATTATTTTGTGATGCAAAACCATAAAATTCAAAAGGGTGTACTTTCTTTTTCACTTGACTGTATACAAGTGCACATAGCAATGAAGCAGTTAACTCTAAATGCATTTCTGAACAGGTATAAATCCCAGAGGGCAGTTGACAACATTTAAAATGATTTTTTTGTACACTGTTACAACCTCCACCAAGCCCAGAATTTCTAGACTTAAAAATAAGCAATTAAAAGGAGAAAGTTCTTATAAAGTACTTAAGTCCAAAGTATCAAGCCAAGTTTCAGTCACAAAAAGGAAGTCCAAATTATTTGATGAACAATAATAAATGTTTTATTCACCAGAAACCTTGAGTTTATTAACACCATCTTGACCGAGATGGTGTTATCAATTTGTGAAAACTCCAAACACCTTGGGGCATTTCAGCGGTCGAAGATTACTAGGATTAACTCCTCCGCCTCATTGATACAAATGACACCAGACCCCCCGAATTGCTGGAAGCAAGTAATCCGGATCAACAGGTACCAGTCATGAACGTCTTACTTCCACAGGGACATGCAACATCAAAGAGGTCTGGTAAGTAGCCCAGTATCTTTTAGGCCCCGTTTACATCTGGTATTAAGATGAATTTTGGTCGATCCCATCAAAAGTGGATGATGCTAAATACAGGTGTAAACATCTATAATGTTTTGAGCTTGTCTGCTTTTGACCACATCTAGAGGAAGTTGAAAACGGATTGCGTAGTGCAGATACTCATGTGGTCGAATGTCAAGTCAAATATATTTATATAGCGCTTTTCACAATACAGATTGTATCAAAGCTGCTTCACAGTATCAATCAAAACAACTTAACAATGTTTGTTTATTACTGGAAAAAAAAAGACATCCAAGTTTGGTAGAGCTGATCAATGGTATGATTGGTTAATTAATTTGAATATGTGTTCGAACAGCCACAACAGACCGCTTACTGTCCGCCTAGTGACCTAAAGCGTAAACATTATGAGAAGCACTAATCAAACGGGATTTATAATTTGTTGGCTGAAGACCTTAGTTTAGTTTGAAGATGAAAAACATTCCAAGCACAATGTTCTCTCCCCATTCCTGATTTCTAACACATACACCACGTTCGGTGTGGTCTTGCGGCTGTCAGAGCAGGCTGTCCTCCGGTCATGTTCATATGCAAATTGTGTGAGCTTCCTTCATCCATTAAATCGAAAGATCTGAAAAAGCCCATAGACTCTCCCCTTGAAGAAATCAGGACAGAAAGAGGTTGAAAGTGGATAAAAGAGACAGATTTAAACACCAGCTGTGAATGGGAATGTGTTTCCCTCATCTATTTGTGATCCAATTAATCTAAACGCATCTTAATACCAGGTGTAAAGAGGGCCTTAGTTTTTTTTTTTTTTTTTTACATTTCGAATGACCTTTCTTCCTTTCCTGGCAACAAAGTTACTGAAGCAGCCCCATAGGAACCTAAAGTAAAAATGCAGGATGAGTGAAGCCATAACAGAGTCCCATGGGCCCAATGCCAGTCAAAGACATCTGAATGCTAATAAGTTTGACGATTGTAACAAAACATGGAGTTACCATTTGCCAAAATAGCACCAAGAGCAGGCCTAGAGCTAAACAGGTACAAACTACACATAAACAAACAAAGAAAAAGAACAGCAAAAAAGAACAGAAAATATATCTAAATAACAGTCTCTACTGAGAAACAAAAAATACAGGAGGACTGTGACTGTGACAAGAGCAAAGGAGATGGTCAGGTGTGAATGTACACAATGGGTGAATCACTTGTGATGAACATTCCAGGGTGTAGTCTTGTAAAAGATAAGTATTTGTTATGGGCCACATTTAAAAGTAATGTGAACAGACTAACACAGAAAAAAAAGATTCAGCTGCAATATGAATCTAGCCGTAATTTTTCACTGGTGCCATTTTTAATTTCAGAGCCTCAGATCTTCATGACCTTTCAAGTGTATCTGTAAGTGTCATGACAAAATAAAAATCAGTTTTTGAAATTCATCCTTCTTTGAACCTGGTCTCACTGATAAACAGCAATTACTTTCCAGAGTGAGTTTGCAAATGCCATTTCAGGTTTCTTTGATATGGGAAACTCTTCTCACACTGAAGACATGGGAACTTCTCTCTGGTGTGAGTTATTACATGATTCTTATGGTGTTTCCCGTTTGTGAAACTCTTTCCACACTGACGACAACTTAAACAGCTCTCTTTCGAGTGAATCCTTATGTGGCACTTAAAGTTATCTTTATATCTGAAACTCTTTTCACACTGACCACATTTGAATGGCTTCTCTCCCGTGTGAATTCTCATGTGGTAATTAAGAGTTAATTTACTCTTATATATAACTCTCAAATAACTTTTCAAACTCTTTTTACACTGATTGCAGCAAAAGACTTTTCTCCAGTGTGAATATTCATGTGTTCCCTAAGGCTTTGTTCCCGTGTGAAGCCATTTCCGCTCAGAGTGCAGGTGTAAGGCTTCCCTCCAGTGTGAATTCTCATGTGGGCATTAAGGTTTCCTTTACGTGCAAAACTCTGTCCACACTGTTTGCAGGTGTAAGGCTTCTCTCCAGTGTGAATTCTCATGTGAACTTTAAGGTTTCCTTTTCCACTAAAACTCTTTCCACACTGTTTGCAGGTGAAATTACTCTCTCCAGTGTGAATTCTTATGTGTATGTTTAGGGTTCTTTTCCGAGTGTAAGTCTTTTCGCACTGTTGGCAGGTGAAAGGCTTCTCTCCAGTGTGAATTCTCATGTGGACTTTAAGGCTTTCTTTTCGATTGAAACTCTGTTCACACTGTTGGCAGGTGTAAGGCTTCTCTCCAGTGTGAATTCTCATATGCACTTTAAGGTTTCCTTTTCCACTAAAACTCTTTCCACACTGTTTGCAGGTGGAAATACTCTCTCCAGTGTGAATTCTCATGTGGACAATAAGGCTTCCTTGTTGACTGAAGCTCTTTCCACATTGTTGGCAGGTGTAAGGCTTCTCTCCAGTATGAATTCTCATGTGAGCTTTGAGGTTTCCTTTATATCTGAGACTCTTTCCACACTGTTGGCAGGAGAAAGGCTTCTCCACAGTGTGTATTTTCTTGTGGGCTATAAGGTTTCCTTTTTCAGTGAAATTCGTTCCACACTTTTGGCAGGTGAAAGGCTTTTCTCCAGTGTGAGTACTCATGTGCCTGTGAAGGTTTTCTTTTCGATTGAAACTCTGTCCACACTGTTGGCAGGTATAAGGCTTCTCACCAGTGTGAATTCTCATGTGGACTTTAAGGTTTCCTTTACCTCCAAAACTCTGTCCACACTGTTCGCAGGTGAAAAGGCTCGGTCTAATGTGACTTCTCACATGGACAATAAGGCTTCCTTGATTAAAACTCTGTCCACACTGTTTGGAGGTGAAAAGGCTCGGTCTAGTGTGAATTCTCAGGTGGACATTAAGGTTTCCTTTGTGTCTGAAACTCTTTCCACACTGTTGGCAGGTGAAATTACTTCTAGTTCCTGTCCTTTGAGCTCTTTTTGAGCTCTTTTGTGAGGAAGTCTTTTTAGCCCGTGTCAATCTTTTTCCAGTCATGAAATCATGAGGTTTATCATAATGTTCTTTTTCTTCTTTCCTTTCATTGAGTTCATGACTCACTTCTTTCAGTGCCATCAGGTCTAGGACAAAAAAACAACAAAAAAAGACAAACCAATTTAGACATTTAAAGCATCAAAACCAACAACATATATGCTCTATACCCTATCCTATCCTACACTGTAAGTTTCATCGCTAATCAAATACGCCTGCCTGTAATTTTCAAGCAGTCCTGAAGACTAAAGACATTTTGGGGCTGGGTTAAATTTGCAGTTTTGTTTGGTCCTAGTGGGCCACTATTTTAGGGGGCTTTCACACTGGCAGTTTAGTTCGAAATGGGGCACGGTTCGCATGAAAAATCGCTAATGTGAACGCTGTCATGGGACCCGGGTGCGCACTGGGGTACCGAACCCGAGACTACCTGGAAAAGGTTCGGTTGCCGCGGTTTCCGTGCCGCGGTTCGCGTGAATGTGAAAGCAGCACGGACTCGGGTGCGCACTTGTTCAGCAAGTAAAGAGACCTGCGCATGCGTTTTAGCGTATTGTGATGTATTCAGTTAAATAAAACACTTGTAAGGGATGATAGTGTTGACGATTTACCTTGGATACGAGCGAGAGTGAGTCTGCAGTGTAGGCCTATTCGTGCATTGCGCGTGAAATCTAGGGCACCAAATTTGGAAATCCACTGTCTCCTCAAAAGAGACCGTTTGCAAGCAGCAGAAGGCCACCTCAGTACACCTGTATTGTTCACTCAACTGCGCATAATAGCAGCGAATTAATAAAAAAACACAATATTGACCCGCGTTCTGTTTTCTATCATGCGCCGTGCACGTTTGCGATGACGTAATATGCACGCAAACGCACCAAGGTTCGATAGAATCAAGTTGAGCGTGAAACCAGACCAACGCTGCAGGGGGCGCCGGGAACAAACGCGCTCGGGCTCGGACCGCAGCAAACGAGCCCAGTGTAAAAGCCCCCTTAGTTTAGCTCCATCCTTGATCAGAGTTGCCCATCCTATCTACAGATCTTAATCAATACACCAGTGGTTTTGTGACACTCCACTGCACATTTTGTTCCTTATTCATCACATTAAGATCATCACCTTGTTAGGAGAGAGCAGACATTGGAGGAATATGTAGCCTTTATCGTAATTGAACCACGCCTCTTTAAAGGTATTGTAGGTAGGATTTTTATAAAAAACTTTTCCAAAGTTGTTTAAACTTTCTGTATATATCAATGCATAATTAAAATGTAAGTACTCTGAAAAAGAAAGTATAAAAATCGAGTGTCTGTAGACCTCTCATGACAGTTTTAAAGACAGCTCATTATTTCCATTCACTCCACCCCCTCCCTTCTGGGCTCCTTCCAAAGCCACGCCTCCAAAACACATGAACGCGCGACTCCGACCGCTGAGCTGAAGACGCATTATTTACCCGAGACGTGCGGAGAGGAAGGAGCGCAGTGCATGTAGTGACATCATGTCAGAATCACATGTAATAAAAAAAATCTAACTTTATCATTATGAAGATAAACAAATAAGATTTATTTTAGTACTCACTATCAAGCTAGCATATTGATACTGGTAAAGTTTAAAATAAATATTTATTGATTCGCTAACGAGCTAGTTATCTATAAGGCAAAGCTAAAAACAGGTTGCATGATACACATTTTTCCATTGCCATCATTTATACTGTGATGAAGATGAATTTCGTGTAAGATTCATAACATATATGGTGTTCTGCATGTAAGAGTTTCCATGATGAAAGCATTGTTGACTCTGATGAGGACTACACTCCAGAGACAAGTACCGCATCGTCAGCTCGAGGACAGATCCGGGGTCGAGGGCGAAGCAGAGGAGGTCGTGCAAGAGGCTGTGCAACTAGGGTCCGAGGAAGTAGAGGCCGAGGACAGGGTGGTCGAAGTGCAGGGCAAGGAGCACTTCTTGGACAAGAGGACCAGCGTCGAGTTTTAATTTTGATTGGTCTTTCTCTGCCATTGTTTTGCTATTCCTAGGTTCCGTGCCTCTTGAATTACTCAAATCAAACGGGTACGCGCAAGTGGGCAGGTCCTGTGTGGCAAAAGGGTGGTTGCCATGGTTGCGAAAGAGTGACAGTCGCCTAAGCCAATCCTTTGTTTCGTCCCAAATGGAAATGAGCTGTGTTTAGTGCAGATTAAACGGTCTAGAGTCACTCGATTTTTATACTCTTTTTATCAGAGTACTTACATTTTAATTATGCATTGATATATATAGAAAGTAGAAAAGTTTTTTTGTATAAAAATCCTACCTACAATACCTTTAAGCGAGCCGGGACATGGTACAGAGCAATCACAATAGTCAAATAAACCAGATTTAAGGGGTCAAACGTGCTCGGGCATGGTTCAGATCGCCTAGTGCAAGTACATCCTTAACTTTTTATCAAAATCAAATAAAAAATTAATAAAAAAAAAAATCTATATCACCCTGGAAAATTGGTTAACTCTTTCCCTGCCAATGATGAGATTTTCATTCAATTATGACACAATAACCTCTCGCCATTGATGGGATTTTATTTTGTGAAAATAAAAATGGTGGTGGTGGCTGGTAAAAAACGCTGACAGGGAAAGAATGAATGCTTATGAGATGTGATTTCCAAAGCACAAAACTTACATTTTATGGTTATACTCTTACCAGTGTCTGCATTTTCTGACAACAGGCTGCGTTAAACTTTACACTTGGCATTAACATGCGATCACCGTGATCTGATCAAGCAGATCAGATCATAAGCCACTTAGGACACAGTGCGTTTACACCTGTCCACATCAAGTGGCTTCTGTATCTGGATAACAGATCGGATCTCGTATTCCCGCAAAAAAAAAGGATGGCTGTTGCGGCAAACCGCGCGTCACCCCGCATTCCATTAATTAGTACCAGGTGAAGCTAATCTGTAATCGGTTGCACGTGCTCAGGCTGGATAAGGCAACGCACCATTGCTGTTGTTGGTGTGCACCGGGAGCTGACGCTACGGCAGACAGCAGCGCTGGCTCAAGAATTATAGCCTGATGTCTGTTTTGAACACTGTGCGGGATTTGGGTACTCACCAAGGAACTCTGAAGTGACAGCCAGTAAGATTGAAGCTCTGCTGAGGCAAGACACACAAACTTTATGCTTGCTATATGTTATCAGCGTGTGAAGCTCTGTAATCTTGTTCTTGAGTAGCGTATTTTAATATATGGTGTTTATTGGTGTAGTGTGTTAAAATATGCCTATTCGTGTATATTGTGAATGAATCTACTTAGTTTTCTTAATTTTGCCTGGTTTAATCTGGTAGTGCAGTGTTTGAAATATTTAATAGCTTTAATCATTTAATACTTGATCATATTAAATGCTGCTTAAACCCATTTGACATAAATAGAAATAATAACTTAAGTGATTTGACTATATAGTTGCGTGTAGATTGTTTAATTATTAAAATAGTAAGTCATTTATAAAAATGGTTAAAAGCATTTGTTATTTCATGCTATTAATGCATTTCATACTTTAAAATGTAGAATAAATTACGGATGTAATATTATTGTTATTGAGCTGTATAACACTTGCCACTTTTAATTGAATGTTTAATATTTACCAAACCTCAAGCTCAAACTTATGTGCAATATATTTAGGTTTGGTGAAATGTTCATGTTTAAATGGTTCATTGACTTGTACTGATGTTTTGGTAGCGCTGTGCAACAGTTAAATTAAGTCATGTTAAACCTGCAAATTTATGCACTTTGAGTTTTCTTGTGATTTAACACTGTGTGTGCTGTATGTTTGTCTTTAAAGGTTTTTATCTACATGAATTCTAATAAATGGATGGAAATAATTCACAAGGCCTAATCATTGAGTGGAATCCAGTTGACAAGTTCAAATAGTGAGAACCTATCTCTTTCAAGTGTGGGGAAACGCACAGTCAAACAAACGCTTGACAGTAAAAAAACGGCTGATCAAGACGGTGGCATTGGTCTGGAGAGCCGCAAAGAAGTTCCTTCAAGTCAAGACAATGGACAAACTAAAGTGGGAGGCGGTGTCTTCAGCAGGTATTATCACTCTCCAAGAGAGAAGAGATGCATTCAGGGACCTCTCCCTAGCAGTTCAAGAGGGTGTGACCTTCTCAAACACCACAATAGATCGACTGGTTGTCTACAGAGACATGGCAACTGGACTTTTGGTGTTCAAGTCTTTCATGAGGACCTCAAAGCTGTTCCTCTCTTGCCTTTTGATGCCTGGATTGCAACCTTGTTGGCTCGTGAAGCTTATGATGAGGGGCATGGTGGAGTGGCGGGCACCTTGCTGAGAATGAGTAGAAAAGCATGGGTTTTGAGAGGAAGAAGAGTTGCTCAAAGAGTCGTTAACCGATGCGTCTCCTGCAAAAAGGCAAAAGCTAGAGCATGTCAGCAAGTAATGGGCAAACTACCTGAAGAGAGAACGAGACCTTCCGCACCATTTGAGTTCACCGCCATCGATCTCTTTGGACCTTACCAAGTAAAGGACGATGTCAAAAGAAGAGCGTCAATGAAAGTATGGGGAGCTGGCTTCTGCTGTATGGCAAGTAGAGCTATTCATGCAGAGCTGGTTAACACACTATCTACAGAGAGCTTCCTATTGGCATACCAGAGGTTTACTGCACTCAGAGGTCATCCCCGAAAGGTTTGGTCAGATCCAGGAACCAATTTCATTGGTGCAAAACCTGTACTGAAGGATCTGTATGGTTTTCTGGAAAGTCAAGATAAAGCAACCTTGGAAGAGTATGCAGTTAAGAATGGAACACAGTTTGTCTGGAAAGTACATCCAGCCGATTCACCGCATCGAAATGGAGCTGCGGAAGCTGCAGTGCGCATTACTAAGAGAGCGCTCCAGAATCTTGGAAAAGGGTCAGACCTCACTTTCAGTGACTTTTTGACAGCACTTCAACTAGCAGCCAATCTTGCAAACGAACGTCCCATTGATGCAAGAGTTCAGAGCCGGGAGGGCTGCATACAATATGTCACGCCAAACACTTCTCCTTGGTCAAGCCACACAGACAGGGGACTACAAGACATTCGATTTTGATAGCTACCCCTATAAAAGGTTGCGAGAGATACAAACTCAAGTCAATTACTTTTGGAGATCCTGGAGCCAACTTGCTGGTCCAAACTTGTTTGTTAGAAACAAGTGGCATACAGCGGAGAGAAACGTCGCCGTTGGGGACATCGTCTGGCTATGCGATCAAAATGCACTAAGGGGACAGTTTAAGCTCGGAAGAGTCATTAGTGCAAACTCTGATCCAAGGGGCATCGTAAAGGATGTAAACGCTCGAGTTTCTCCAAACCATTGTGTCCCTGTCCAGAAGTCAACGGTCAAAGAATCTGCATCTTCTGATAGGAAGAGGGTCTGTCAAGGTACTGTGCTGCACAGGGACGTTAGACGCCTTGTTCTTCTCCCAGTTGAAGAGCAGATGGAGGAAGAGTAAAGGCTATAAACGACACGGTTGCCAAGCTGTGCGATCTTCAGAGAGGACTACAAAAGATCGAGTGGGAGGTGTTGCGGCAAACCGCGCGTCACCCCGCATTCCATTAATTAGTACCAGGTGAAGCTAATCTGTAATCAGTTGCGCGTGCTCAGGCTGGATAAGGCAACGCACCATTGCTGTTGTTGGTGTGCACCGGGAGCTGACGCTACGGCAGACAGCAGCGCTGGCTCAAGAATTATAGCCTGATGTCTGTTTTGAACACTGTGCAGGATTTGGGTACTCACCAAGGAACTCTGAAGTGACAGCCGGTAAGATTGAAGCTCTGCTGAGGCAAGACACACTGAACTTTATGCTTGCTATATGCTGTTATCAGCGTGTGAAGCTCTGTAATCTTGTTCTGAGTAGCGTATTTTAATATATGGTGTTTGTTGGTGTAGTGTGTTAAAATATGCCTATTCGTGTATATTGTGAATGAATCTACTTAGTTTTCCTAATTTTGCCTGGTTTAATCTGGCAGTGCAGTGTTTGAAATATTTAATAGCTTTAATCATTTAATACTTGATCATATTAAATGCTGCTTAAACCCATTTGACATAAATAGAAATAATAACTTAAGTGATTTGACTATATAGTTGCGTGTAGATTGTTTAATTATTAAAATAGTAATTCATTTATAAAAATGGTTAAAAGCATTTGTTATTTCATGCTATTAATGCATTTCATACTTAAAAATGTAGAATAAATTACGGATGTAATATTATTGTTATTGAGCTGTATAACACTTGCCACTTTTAATTGAATGTTTAATATTTACCAAACCTCAAGCTCAAACCTATGTGCAATATATTTAGGTTTGGTGAAATGTTCATGTTTAAATGGTTCATGGACTTGTACTGATGTTTTGGTAGTGCTGTGCAACAGTTAAATTAAGTCATGTTAAACCTGCAAATTTATGCACTTTATTGAGTTTTCTTGTGATTTAACACTGTGTGTGCTGTATGTTTATGTCTTTAAAGGTTTTTTATCTACATGAATTCTAATAAATGGATTGAAATAATTCACAAGGCCTAATCATTGTTGACAAGTTCAAATAGTGAGAACCTATCTCTTTCAAGTGTGGGGAAACGCACAGTCAAACAAACGCTTGACAATGGCTCCGGTGCAAAGTCGACCTGACCTGGTGGGTTTTCTTTTAAAACCAGGGGCCGGTTCCACAAAGATAGACTTTGACTATGGCTTAGATATAGTAGATAGTCAGACTTCAGATAGACATCTAAATCAGACCGTTGCACAAAGCACTTAAGACTCTGACTATCTTAAGTAGGACTACACTGCAATGCATTCTGGGTAAAATAAGACACTTTTCAAAACAAAAAACATGGCGGATCGGGTAAGCGCATTCAACTGCTCAGTGCAGTTTACCCCTGTGGAAAATATGTGTTTGTTGGAGGAGTATAACTGTTACAAGGACATTTTACTTGGGAAATTTAGCGGAGAATGTAGTAACAAGAAAAAAAAAATAATTTGGAAAAAGATTGCAGCGTTAATCCGACCGTTGAGCGGAGCATTAAAGACGTACAGAAAAGGTACAAAAACATGGTACAAGATGCCAAAAAATACATATTTAAGAGGAAATATCCAAAACTGAGAGAAGAACCCCAAGAGAAACTTAAAGACACCACTTAAATGGTGATGAATATACACTCACCTAAAGGATTATTAGGAACACCAGTTCAATTTCTCATTAAAGTCCCTGTAAAGGCAATTCCAAAAATAATTTCTAAACCCATTATAAATGTTAGAAATGTATTGCTAAAACATATTACAAAGACTATGAACTGTGAATTACTGAATTGTGGAGTTAGACCGTTAAACAGTTTTTCACCATTGCTATTTTCCGGATTTTTTGGGCGGGGCTAAAACGGGGCTCGATGACGCACTGGAGCCCCTGAGCCACTGGACACACCCCTACTTGATGACGCACTGAGGCCACTGAGCTCCTGGACACACCCCTACTTGATGACGCACTGAGGCCACTGAGCTCCTGGACACGCCCCTACTTGATGACGCACTGAGGCTGGCTGGCCCCTCCCCTAACAATAGAGCACATTCGCATCAGTTCGCCGCTCAATCGCGAGTGTTACTACAGCCTACAGTTTACTAGTTAGCTATGACTTCGACACGGAAATGCGTAGGCTACTACCTGGATGCGATCATGTACTAAACAGATCAGTGTCTTTATTTAAATTTCCTAAAAACAATCACATCAAGAAGAGGTGGATTCATTTTGTGTAGAGCCAACCTTAAAGGAGAGCTGAGGATCACCGCCAACACCCGCCTCTGTAGTGATCATTTTACACCGGATAGTTTCATAAACTTTCGTCGGAGACAACTGGGATTCACTGATAATCCGCTGTTACTGGTGAATGGGCCGAACCGACTATCTCCCGCCTCGGCCTTCATCCTCCCGTCCCGAAAGCAGTATCACCTAATATTATCATCATCGGCAGCTTTCCCGCGAGTGGGCGTGGTTTCAGCTTAGCCAGCGGACACGCCCCCAGCGTTTGAGAGCAGAGAATACTGCTCATTTTTTCAAGATTTTGATAGCTTATTTTATGTACTTGCCGGCTTTTTTTATCATTCAAATTTGGCTGGGTGGCTAATAACACATTTTTCTGTGGTGTGACAAACTCAGAACACATACTTAATTTTTACTTTACAGGGACTCTAATGCAATTATCTAATCAACCAACCATATGGCAGTTGCTTCAATGCATTTAGGGGTGTGGTCCTGGTCAAGACAATCTCCTGAAAATGCCTTGTTGATGCTAGAGGTCAGAGGAGAATGGGCCGACTGATCCAAGCCGATAGAAGAGCAACTATGACTGAAATAACCACTCGTTACAACCGAGGTATGCAGCAAAGCATTTGTGAAGCCACAACACGCACAACCTTGAGGCGGATGGGCTACAACAGCAGAAGACCCCACTGGGTACCACTCATCTCCACTACAAATAGGAAAAAGAGGCTACAATTTGCAAGAGCTCACCAAAATTGGACAGTTGAAGACTGGAAAAATGTTGCCTGGTCTGATGAGTCTCGATTTCTGTTGAGACATTCAGATTCATTATAAATATGAGTATATTCGTCAGAAGCTCCGGGAAGTTGGTAGACTTCTCCTGATCCTGCAAAGAGAATTTACAATACAGACGCTTGAGGATGCTGTAAAACCTGCAAATTTTAATGTGCTTATCCAAGCTGTAAAGAAGGTCTCCGGCTTTAATGATGAAAAGCACACCTACCAGACTCCAAGCCTTGCTCTCAAGTTGGGCCACTCACTGCAAAAGATCTGTGACATTGTACATTGCAGAGCTTTGATGGCAGAAGACACTGAAGGGATAAGGTCAACCCAGACATTTCAAAAACTGTACAGTGCAAAGTGGGCTGAACTTATTTCCCACTCAGCATTGGCTACTTTAAGTGAGGCACATTTCAATAAACCATCCACCATCCCATTCACAGAGGATGTTCAGTGTCTTCACCAGCATCTTGAAAAGGTTTCTGATTCAGCATCTGAGAACCTAAAAAAAACCCAATCAGCACAAGCCTATGGGGAACTTTCCAGAGCAACACTGGCAAAAGTCATTCTTTTCAACCGCAGACGTGGAGGAGAGGTTTCTAAGATGAAACTAAAAAACTTCCTTGAAAGGGACACAGCTCCCCTCCATGCGGATGTCGCTGCTGGCCTAACAAAATTCGAAAAAAAAAAAAACTCTGTGCGCATTTTAGTCGGGTGGAGATCAGGGGTAAAAGGGGTCGAAAGGTTGCAGTTTTGCTATCGCCAGACATGGTTGATGCCTTAAAACACCTCGTTAGCCGAAGAAAAAAGTGTGGAGTTCCTGAAGAAAATACATTCCTCTTTGAGAGACCAGGTTGTTTGACTCCTTATCGAGGACAAGATTGTTTGAGGATTTACAACAATGAGTGTGGAGCAAAAAACCTTGAATTCCTCAGATCAACACAACTGCGAAAGCATGTTGCAACTCTGTCTCAGGTGTTAAACTTAAAAAATCAGAGCTCGACCAAGTTGCAGACTTTCTGGGCCATGATATTCGTGTGCACCGAGAGTACTATCAACTTCCAGAGGCCACAACACAGTTAGCCAAGATATCAAAACTGTTACTTGCAACGGAAAAAGGCAACCTTGCAAATCTTCAGGGGAAAACACTGGAAGAAATTGAAATCGAAGGTATGCAGGATAATCCTTTATATGCAGACCTTAGATCAGGGTTCTCTAACCCTGCTCCTGGAGAGCTAATGTCCTGAAGACTGCAGTTCCGAGCCTTCTCCAAAACAGCTGTCTGTAATTATCAAGCAATCCTGAACACCTTGATTAACTGATTTAGGTGCATTAGATTGAGGTTGGAGCTGAAATCTTCAGGACGGGAGCTCCCTCTGCCTTAAGCCCTTAGTGCCAATTGGGCATCGTTTAAATGCCACGGCTTACCTGAGCATTGTTTCTGACCATGTCCATCCCTTAATGGCCACCATGTACTCATTCTCTGATGGCTACTTCCAGCAGGATAATGCACCATGTCACAAAGCTCGAATCATTTCAAATTGATTTCTTGAACATGACAATGAGTTCACTGTACTAAAATGGCCCCCACAGTCACCAGATCTCAATCCAATAGATCAATTTTGGATGTGGTGGAACGGGAGCTTGGATGTGCATCCCACAAATCTCCATCAAATGCAAGATGCTATCCTATTAATATCAGGGGTGATCGTAGAAAAAAATCCTGAGCCTGAACTTTTTTCCCTGGGACAGATGCGTAAGGGCGAGTTTATCCTCCGCTAACTTCTGACACAAAGTGACGAGTGGATGAGTGATTGTTCTTCTAGTCTTCTTATATTGTTGTCATATATTTTTTGAGAATGCAAGACACACACAAACACGTGCCTATCTTCATAATTCTAGTTTTGACTTCTAAAGTTTTTTTAATTCGACCCAAATCCTAAATTTCACTTGCACTGCACTGCAATGTATTTTTTTCATGATTAATATTGCATTGCAAAATAATGTGTGCTAGTCAACTAGTCTAAAATTAAGAAACCCCTAGAAAACAGTAAAAAAAAAACATTTGTACATTTAAGATAGTTATACTTAATTTGTTATTCCAATATCCAAATACGATAATATAAAAATAAAAAGGCCTTTTACTTGTGCTGTGCTGTCTTTGCATTTGAACATTGCACATTTTAAACAGGACACGCATTAGCTGAATAAACATTAGCCAATACAAACATACGTATAGAAAACAGTTGACAGTGAATAGACAGGAGTCCTGTCACAGGACCAATAATAGCAAAACGAATCACTTATTCTAAAAAGAATATCAAGTATATGTTATAAGAATCTGACATAGGGCTGTGTTAATAGTAAAACGTCCGTCATTTAACGAATTTTAAATGGATAATAAAAAATGCTTTCTGACATTTTGACAGGAAAAAAAAACACAACCAAGAACAAAACAGTTCAATATTCATTTTACAATTATCTTATCTCTCTGTGCGCGCGGCAGAGGTGTCAAAAGTATTCACATTCGTTACTCAAGTAGAAGTATAGATACTAGGGTTTAAAAAGACTTCTGTAGAAGTTGAAGTATCAACTCAAGCTTTTTACTCAAGTAAAAGTGTAAAAGTAAAACTACTTAAAGTATAAAAGTAAAAGTAATGCAAGGGAAAAAATGCCATTAAGGACAAAAGCTTAGGCCGCGCCACAGGGGCCTATAGTGCACTACCACCTCCTTAAAAAACATTTTTCTAAAGGCCATCAATATAACGTTATATTAAAATGTTAATGTTGAAAAATTTGGGATGCACTACCTGTTTCAGCCGCATATATGCCCATAGAAAATGAATTTCAGCCCAATTTCCATTTTAGTAAAATGCAAATACATTAAAGAACCATGTGTGTACTACTGAGCATTAACATGTGTTTCATGGAGCGGAAGATATGAATACTAATTGCCTATAAGTATTGTAATGGTGCAAAAAGTCAAACTTCAGAGGCATGTTATCTCGGAATGGTATATGTTTATACTTCTCATCAAGGGCGTAGGTTTGATTTTGAGATTGGTGGAGACTGGGGACATTCACAGGAGAAATACATTTTTAATTTTAAAAATTAAATTAAATTTAAAAAAATAAATAAAATTTCCCACAGGATGCAATAAAACTTTTATTTTTGGTGTTCCATTTGAAATAAAATGTTGCAAGTACATAAGTTAATCAGTCTTCTCCTTTTAGAAATTACAAAGTCCAATGGTTCTTGAGGTCAGAAAAGGAATAAAATGGTTAGAATAATGTTGACTGTCGTGTATTTTTACTGAAAAACTACACAAGATACACTGCAAATTTTGAGAAAAGTGGCGCAAAATCCTTCCAGTACAGTATGATACTATAAAAAAACAATTATACATTTGATAGAATATTTAGAATAGTATAATGTTATAAAGTCTTGAAAAAGTTTTTTTAGTAGAGCACTTTCGAGTACAAGTAAAAAAAAAATTTTCAATTGCTCTCTATTCAGAAGTAGATATTGGATTAGGCTACATGTTACACAGAATAATTATTTTGTTTAGGTTACTTCTGTATTACTCTATGTATGATTATACTTATGTATATTCTCTATTTCTGTAGAGCTGGTCATTTTAATATGGATCAAATGACTGAGTTCAGCTTTGAGAATGAAACCAACCTGTTTGTTCCTCAGTTTCTTCTTGTTTCACTGTCAGAGTTCCTTCAATCTTCATGTCTTCACTCTCCTCTTTAATAAACGCCATCTTTATGTCTTCAATCTCCTCTTTTATAAACGCCATATTTATGTCTTCAATCCCCTCATTAATAAACGCCATCTTAATTATAGTCATGTGGATCTCAGCCGCTTCACAAGGGGGTTTTTCCTGTTTAAGATGAGAATAATTAACAGAAAGAAAAACAAATCAAACCTAAATCTGTGTGTGTGTCTCAATCAGCTCTAGTTCAGTAGTTAAGTTCACTGGTAAGAGAGTCAGTAAGAGTGGGAGTTAATGGACTTAAAAATATCTGATTAGACTAAAAACACTCAAAATTAACTCTGCAAACTTAAGAACACAAACTATTACTGACACACTTCACATTTAGATATTTATGATCTACATTTGGTTGTTAAAGAATTATAGATTATATTTAAATTATTACACGTTCATGAAAACATTAGCAGTTGGTTTGTAAATTGTCATTACACATGTTATTGTTTGTTGTTCTCGTTCATTTACACTGTTTGAGCAGCACGTGTCGTGATTCAAATCACTGAATCATTTCGCAAAGTATTTGATTCAATTGACTAGTAGTATCGAAAAGTTCAGTTTCTCCATCACTAACGTTACTTAGCCTACTAGTGACTGGTTTCGTGTTTATGATAAACTGATACAGATAAACCCTTACAATGTTATTCAATAATACATAACTAATTTCGCATCGTTTAAACAAATCTAACAAATACTGAACGGTTTCTTTCGATTAAAACATTAAATTCTTGAAACAAACCTTTTTTAAATCGAATCCCAACAGATGAATGAGCGCGGTGCAGCCTTATGACGTCATGTCACCGCACCAAATTAAAAGTCCTGTTCACGCTCCGCTGTCTAAAATCACAAACGTGCATTGAAATGTACTATTTTTTACCAGATAACCCCCGTTTTAAAATTAAAATAGTTACAAATGTGAGGAAAACTAACATGCTAAAAAGAGTGCATGTGTTCATAAAGCAGAGTTCACACAGAGTATAAGAGTCTGTGTGTTTTTACCAAATTTGAAAAATCTGGACATATTAAGTTAATTTGAGTCTAAAAAAAAAAAAGAAGGTAAAAATGTTTTTATTTTTGTTTAATTGTTAGTTGCTGCCTATATAGTGATTCAAATTCGGGGTGTGGGTGGCTTTTAAAAGAGACTTTTGGTTTGCTTATATGTCTTTTTATGTGGTTGTCCGGTTTGATGTTGGCTGCTGTTCAGAGAAAATCAAAAAGGAAGAAAAATACATAATCCCCAAATATCTATAGACCATTTCACCGGCTATTCGTTGGTTTAAGGAAGTGACGTCTTTGTTGCTTGTTCCTTATTTTTAATTGTACAATTATTAATCTGCACGAATCTACATTTATCTTAAATGACTAATACAGGTTTATGCATTAGAAAAAACAAGACAGCCAGCATTAAATAGCATTCACCATCTATTTATTTGTGACCACATGAAGGGCTCAGATAGGACATTCAAATCCTCAGCAACAAACTTCACCTAACTAAACACACACATTTGGAAACGTATGAAATGAGTAATGGCATATAGCGATTAGTTTACTAGCGTACATTTAGCATTGTAATATACATGCATGTTCTGTGAAGCTGCTCTGAAACGATATTGTGAATAGCGCTGTACAAATATGAATATTTGCTAAATATATTATAATAATATAATAAACGCCATCTTTATAATATATATAAATAATATATATATATATATGAAGAGTTTGGTTGCGTTAGATTAATTTGAGTAAAAATGTGTTTTCTTTACCAAGAAAGTGGAAAGATGAAAACAACTATTTTCTGTTTCAAACTTTCACATAGCATTTGTAGGTCATAATAAGAAAAAAAATTTAAATCCAGGTTTTAATTTTCAAAGATTTATTATAAAAACGGATTTTTTTCCCCCAAAATGCAATAAATCCATTTTTCTTTTTTATTAAAAATGCAATTGATCCATTGAATCAATATTAAAGTTTTTTTTTTCATATTGAAACTGTTGAAAATACACAACAACGTAAGTTTATTAGTATAATATTTTTATTAAGAACTGTAAAGATTAAAAACACTTTTCCTCGTCCCGAGTGCCTCATCTTCTTAATCTCCTCACGTAAATGATTCGATTTCGATGCCTTACGTTTCTTACCCACCGCAGAAACAACCACAGGTTCCTCAATGCCGTCAAAATTATTCATTTGTTTGTTGATCGAAAAGTACAAAATAGATAAGAAAAAGAAAAACTAGGAAGCCGGGTGTATTTAAGGCGCTGCCCTTTACTGTTTACATTGCGTGGAATGGTGCGTTGTGATTGGTTGAGCGGATGTATCGCATTCTGCAGAGAAGGGAGACCTGCATGAAGTTGGCCCCCCACCCAACGCAAAACCTCGTCAAACTATGCTCAATCGTTTGTGCTCGGTTTGTGCTGGTTTGTGCTGTAAAAAGTTTCGTTTGTGCTGTTTCGGTTTTTTAGATATTAAAAGAATATTTTTAGGTCATTCTGAGGTCACTCAGCCCCCCCACATGATCCAAATTCCCCCAAAATAGGCTCGTTCGTTTGTGCTTCGTTTGTGCCGGCACAATTTTCGTTTGTGCTGCGTTGGGTTTTAAAATATCAGAAATTGAATTATAGACGATGACGTCACCAGCCCCCCCACATGCTCCAAATTCACCCAAAATATAATCGTTTGTGCTCCGTTTGTGCTGGAAAAAGTTTCGTTTGAGCTGCTTCGGTTTTTTAGATATTAAAATAATATTAGGTGGTCATTCTGAGGTCACTCAGCCCCCAAGTGGCCAAGAGAACAGCGAAACTATCCTCGAGGTGAGCACACTTTTAAAGTAGAATTGACGAAGACGTTCTGTCATTACATAATTTGTTCAATAAACAATTATCTTCACTTCAGTCTCTTCTGATTGTATTTTATTTTTACGAGTCTCATCTGCTACACTTCACTGCCACCACTAGGTACAAGTGACACTTCTGTTCAAGAATGTTCTTGTATAAAATGCTGTAGAGTTGGTGGAGAAAAGGTCGATATAAATCAAACTACAAAAGTCGTTACTAATCCAAATTTCTGGCCAATGTAAGTATACATTGTTTTAAAACTGTCAGTTACAATATTAGTAGCTTCAAGAATAATTGTACAACATTCAAGAGAGCTTGTTACTTGTTATTGAACAGAAACCTCATTAATAACACTTTTATTACTAATTTAGCTATGAAATGCTGATTACAGTTGCAGAAATTTGCCTTTTAGTATTAAAAAACGATCATGGGTCACATGTGCATCTTTATTTAACATTTCATAGCTAAATTAGTGATATTAGTGTTAGCAATGAGTTTTCGGTTCAATACTGAAAATCTAGGTGTCAACATTACCATATTGGTCCTAATATAAGATATATTATCCATCTACATTATCCTTACTATATTATATTATCCTATTATTCGGATATTCAGATCAATACAGTAATATATTAAAACAAATTTATGCTGTACATGATATTTTTTGGAGTCAGGATAATTGAGGGTAATTATGTTGTGCTTATGCCAGATGCCCAAGAAACCAGCAGTCGACAGGGATTCCATTTTCACAGTCCTGTGTTCATCAAAAGAGGCCATAGTCCAAAATGGCAACATAGCTACTCCTAATCAGAGCATCTGGACAGAGCTTAGTAAACAGCTAGACAACAAGATCACTGCAAAGGCACTATACACTTTTGTTAAATTAAACAGACACGATATCTAGACTGCTTTAGGGTTTACTCATGAAAGTGATCATGAAACAAGTGGCAGTAGTAATGACACTGATTTTGAGCCAGGGTCCCTTTCCTCCAGTCCAAAAGATTGCTGCACTTTTGATTTTGAAGTTCCATTTCAGAAATGGATTGAATTTATGCCTGAAACAGTAACATACAAAAACAAGTTCTCTAAAACAAAAAAAAGGGAATACACAATTTTGAAGCCTGGTATCTGGACGCATGTGATAGATCATCACATTTGGCAAGAAGTGAAATGCCCCTGCACATTTGCTTTTAAAAAAGCCAAGGTCTATCCATCAGTCACAGACAAATATATTGTAATCAGAGGCAACTGAAAGGAGTGTCGTGGCCACATTCACATAAAATGTGACAAAAAGCCTGAAACAAACAGCACAATGAAGTTCAGGTGTTCACTTAAAAACACTGATGACTCCCTGCATACTGGCTGTTCCAAGTGTGCGATGTCTGGTAACTTGCGTGTGAAGATATCCAAAGAACTGTGTGAGGGTAGAAAGGAACCCCATGTTTGGAGGGCATCAGAGCTGATGGATTTTGGAGATCCTGAGCCAAGTCATCTGCCTAATTTGGCCACCCTGCGCAAAGCAAAGCAAGAGAGAAATGATTTAGAATTAGGCGACAAGGATCCTATTCTGTCATTGCTGATGCTAAAATACAGCTCCTCACAGTGGTAGCATTAAAGACATTGGACTAGACAAGTTTTTCTGTCACTATTGGAGTCAAACACAAATGTATATGTACAAGACGTGAGTTTTGATGCAACTGGCTCAGTGGTGAGGAAACTACAGAGACCAAATGGCAAGTCTGCCCATATATTCTTATATCAGGGTGTTGTGGCAGGGGGTGAAAAATCAAGTGTCCCAGTGGTGCAAATGCTGTCAGAGAGACATGATGTTAATGCCATAACACATTGGCTGACAGAATGGATACGCGCAGGTGCACCTACTCCAAAAGAGGTTGTGAGTGACTTTTCTCTGGCTTTGCTCGGAGCTTTGGTCAAGGCTTTTACTTCTCATCCTGATCTTAAGACCTACATCAATGAGTGTTGTGGTGTCTTACTCGGTAGACAGTCAGCAAAAGTCCCACCTTGTTTCGTGCGGGTTGATGTTGCACACTGCATCAAGATGATCTGCCGGTGGGACTGCTTGAAAAAGAAAACACATCGCATTAAAGATTTCTTTGTTAGGTCAATAGCTCAGCTTCTCATGTCACAATCCATGGACGACGCAAGAGAGCTACTAAGCATTACTATTGTGGCTCTCAGCGAAACAGAGGGTAGTGACAGCTCTGGAGCCCCCCTCATTTCAGAAAGGTGCAAGAAATACCTAAAAGCCCGAATTGCAGAAGAGCGTGTCATCATTCCAGATGTAGAGGGTGCGGACAGGGGCGTAGCACAAGATCCCGGGCCCCATGTATAGGCAGTCCTGATGGGCTCCCATGTTCCAAATAAAATATATTCCAGACTTTTCAAGGGCCCTCTCTCCCCTTGGGGCCCTGGTAATCAGTACTGGTTTTACCCCCAGTCCGACGCCCCTGGGTGCGGACCTGGAAGAAGTGGATCCATGTGACCAAACACAGACAGAACTGCGGCAGTGGGTAACAGACATATGTGAGGAGAGCAGGTCACTTGCCACATCTAATGGTGATCATGACAATATGCACTTCCTCCCTGAGATTATTCCAAATATAATCTGGCTTGCAAATTACTTACCTCTCTGGACAGGGGTAATGATCCCTCACTTCGGGAGCTCCAACATCACCGCAAGTTCAGCCAATGTCGAAGCCGAGTTTAAAAACATCAAACGCGGCCTTTTCAAGCATGAACACTTGCCTATTCGAGTGGATCGATTCATTGCTCGACATCTGTCCTTCATTGAAGGCAACATGCATATTTTTTCTGCAAAACAAAAGAGTGTGGAAAAAGGTGAAGAGGATGAGGCTGTTGCGACAGTGATCGACACAGGAGTCAATCCACTACCCACCGCAACCTGCAGGATAGATGGAAGGCCAGAGATGGATGCTTCCTGCTCTGGGAAGTCTGACACCGTCACAAACATCCATCCAACAGATGAAGAAGCTGTTGAAAACTGGAGAGGCTTAGCGGTTCCACCCAAAAAGAGGAAGAGGAGTTCATACCTCTCTCCTTGTCCTGAATGGCTCCATGCAGATCCATCTGTGAGAGGGAAAAGACTAAAAGTGGACCTGTTGAAAAAAGGAAACAATCAACAGCCTGTTAAACTCAGGAAATCAAGAATCTCTGTGCTTAACACATGTGCATTTGATGCTTTTTGTCAATGCTTATGTTGTGCACTTTTGAAAATATTGTTTGCAATGAGGATTCCAACAACCTCCTCCAGCTAGTGAAATCCATCACCACAAAGGGTCTGAATGCACAGGCCTACATACAGAGGGCAGAGCTGCAGAGCGAAATATTCAAAGCTGTCCGACTGAAGTCTGGTGCTCTCCAAATCGATGCACAATGCCACATCTCCACTATCATTGAAAAGTCAATGACAAAACGCACTTGTGTTTCATTAACAAAACAGTGCTCTTCACAGTATTGTGGTCTCAGCAAACAAGTCACAAGGGAAATTGCATTTGTTTGTACTTCTGTTGCTGTACTACAGGCTTCTGGCATGGCTCATCTTCAGACCGCAGTGGAAGAAGGCCTTGACCTTCCGGAGTCCCCCTGCCTCAGGCCGATCCAAAGTCTGTCACAGTGTCCCTCTGCAATCAAGCCAGATACCTCAGAAAAAGTGCTCTGTGGAGGGAAAGTTTCTCACAGTTACAGTCTGGGAGAACTTATGTGGATTGACACTGACCTGGGAAGCAACTCCACAGAATTTCCTTTGAGTGAATTTCCCTCCAATCTGATGCTCCAGGGAAAGAGATTTACTTTACGGGCAGTCATTGGTTTTAGAGGAGGCTTAACCCAGGATGCTCTTGGGCATTATGTGGCCTACTGCAGGAGGTCTCCATGTGTCTGGGAGATGTATGATGACCTGAGAAGTGGAGTGACAGCAGCGTCAGATAAAAACAAAATATGCCCACATGCTGTATTATACACAAAAGACTGATTGCACTATTTATATTTAATTTCACAAGTTAAATTATTTTGGTTGAACTTTTTGTATGCCACATACCCTTGTTTTCCTACTCCTGTTAGGAGAGGGATGTAGTGTGCTATTTTATGGAAGTTTGCACTAAAGTCTATTATTTTGTGTGGTATCTTTGGTTTGAAGACAGATTTAAACTTGTCAGTATTAAGTGTTTTTAAGTTTAAGTTTTTAAAGTTTTTTGTTTTTTTTGTTAATGGATGTTCGATAGTACATAATTAAATTTCAAAAGTTAAATCATTGTGACTTAATTGAGTCATGAGTTTCCTCATACATAATAATAATAATAGTAGTAATTAAATGATATACACACAGACACATAAATACACACACAGTAGCCTACCAGTCAAAAGATTTAAACGTTTTTTTTAATGTTTCTCAAAGTTTAATGTTCCCTTATGCTCACTAAGGCTATATTTATTTGATCAAAAATACAGTAATATTGTGAAATATTATTCCAATGTAATACTGCAGTTTTATATGTGAATAATATATAGTAAAGTGTAATTTATTCCTGTAATCAAAGCTGAATTTTAGCATCATTAGTTCAGTGTCACATCCAGGGCAGGACTTAGGGTGGTGGAGGCCCCTGGGCTTGAGTCACTTTCGGGCCCTACCTTATACATTGCTTTAAATAGAACTAAATGATACATACACAAGCTATGTATTAGAGCTACACAATTCTGGATAATTTGAGAATAAAAATAGAGATCACGATTCTGAACAAACAACTTAACAAAATAACATAATTTATGTTAATTGCTGAAGTCTATTAAAAATTTTTAATTAATCTGAATTATTAAAAAAACCTTGGGTTTGAATGATTCAATTCCTCAATCAAATACACTTGTTTCATAGATGAATCAGCATTTTTGAACGAATCTCTTGAATGAACGATTCAATGAGAAATGTTTTTTTAAGTCACAATATAATCGATCCAATCTTTATTTGAAGTGCAAAAGGTAACTGGTACCATAGACAGAGTTACATGTAAAAAAACATAATAATTTATTTATATGACCACTGATTGAAGCTTAAAACAGTTTTTTTTTCCAATAAATAAATAAGTGATCATGTGTTTATTGCAATGTACAAATGTCTTTTGTCAGAATGAGAATAAAACACTTATTTACCTGGAAAACATATTGAAAAACAAACAAATACCCTGTAAGTTTGCAATCATAACAAATCATTTGTATTAGGCTACATATAAATAACTAAATCTATGAGTGTATAAATCTTTAAAAAAACCTGTTCCTGATAAGTGTTTGGATTTATGAGGAAAAAACATAGTTACAGACGTGACAGTTCTCCGTTACGGACGCGAGCGCTCTGAAGCGGCACTTAAGACTGCTTTAAAACTTTCACAGACCTTAAACAGAAAAGCGCAAAGCCTTCTTTAAAGTGAATTTCGTTTTGTATTCATTTTATCTTGATTTTAATCAATGTTTCATCAACCAATTGCCTGGATTTAATAAATAAGAACTAAAAGCAGACAATTATAGATAATCACGACACGGAGGCGCCGGCGCGTGAACTGAAGCGCGTCTCATAAATATACCGAAACTCAGCGTATACTAGTGATGGGATTTATGGCTCTTTGAGGGGATCCGGATCTTGGCGATCCGTGCCTTTCAAAGAGCCGTTCAAAAGAACGGCTCTTTTGGCTCTTTTTAAATATTTAGTCAGTTTTAAGAAGCCAGGTTGGGGGCATCTCAGTTTATCCTGGAAATAACCACTGGGAGGAATGATAAGGTGAGATTTGTAGTCAAATAATTAAAACTCAGATATCACACACCAATATCTGAGTTTGAATTATTCTGAAATATTGATTATACCTCATTTGTCATGTGTGGACTATATTCCATAGGGTTGCACAAAATCCCTCTGCTTAGAAAGTGACATCACTATTTTGGATTTACCTTTACAAAGTGTGTGTATGTGTAAAGCTATGTTGACTTATAAACATCAAAAACAAAGCCGGCTGCAATGAATTTCTGTGCAAAACAGCTTTTACTACAAACACTAACACACAAGAACATTGTTATCACACAAGAACATTTTGATAAAAAACAAAAAATATTTAAAGTTGTAAATATATACTGTAGATACTTTTTTTTTTTTTTACTGGAGTAACCATGTGACGGCAGCGTGCACCAGTCATTGGCTCCGCTCCTACCCAATGACAGAGGCACGTAGGGGTTTTTTTTTCACTGGAGTACTCACGTAAAGGATGCGCGCGCGTGCACAACTATCATCTTGCTGTTAGCAGTAGCACCCCTGCGCTGGGTGTGCCCCTTCCCCTATAACTGAGGAGATAATTTGTTTGCATCTGTGTGAACTTGAAACACGCATAGGAAAAAAAGAACGACAGAAAGAGCGGCTCCCCTCCAGCCGCGACTCGGCTCCCATCGTTCATGTTTATGAGCCGTTTAAAAGAATCGGTTCGTTCGCGAACGTCACAACTCGTAGGCTATAGCCCACTCCACAGACCTGAAACATAAGCTACTTAAAATAAATTTTTCATTGCAGGCCAGGGCCAGGTAACAATGCTAGACCAATCAACAAACTTTAAATGAAAAATTAAATGACTAACATATTTTTGAAAAAATCAAACGTAAACGGGCGGGGCCCCCTATTGGGCGGGGCCCATGGGCTTGAGCCCAGTCAAACCCAATGGTAAGTCCGGCCTTGGTCACATCATCCTTCAGAAAACATTCTAATATAGCTACGGATGTTATGAATTTGATGCTCAAGAAACATTATCAATGTTGAAAACAGTTGTGCTGCTTATTGTTGTTCTTTTCTTCTTCTGAAAACCAATATATACAACTATTCAAAGATTTTGGTTAAGTGATATAAAATATAATACTTTTATATAGCAAGGAAGTTAAAAAAAAAAGTTTTTTAAATAAAAAGTTGATCAATATTGATCAAAATTAAGAACCTTTCTTAACTGAGCACCAATAATAATTGAGCATACAATCAACATTTTACTATGATTTCTAAAGAATCATGTGATATCGAAAACTGGAGTAGGTCTAATGATACAGAAAATTCAGCTTTAACATCAGTCTAAATGACATTGTAATTATATTAAAACCGAAAATAGCTACTTTAAATTGTAAAAATATATATGTTTCATCAAAAAAGTGAGCTTAAGAGACATAAAAAAAGAAGAATCCAAACGTTTGACCCCTAGCCATAGCCAATAGGCCTTTACACACATAAACACAGCAAACAGATTATGGTGTGTGTATTTGTGACAATTTTCATATATGTTATAAACAAAACACAACATACAGTAAGTAAAAACACTAACCTTGAAGTTTGTGTTGCATCCACATCCTGTATCCGCAGTGTTCGTTAAAAGTTGAAAACGCACAGGATAACATAACCTAAGTGAATATTGTTATTTGGTTTCCCGATTCTTTAGGTCTTACCTTGTTAACGTTACTTTAACTAGCCTACTGTTAAAAAAAAAGTGGGCTGGTGCACCGTCTATAATTCTCTCTCATTCAGTGTCTCGCCCATTCAGTTAGTTGTGCACAAACGGAGCACAAACGAACGAGACTATTTTGGGTGAATTTGGAGCATGTGGGGGGCTAGAGACGTCATCAACAATAATTGAATGTCTAATATTTTAAAACCCGACACAGCACAAACGAACGAGACTATTTTGGGTGAATTTGGAGCATGTGGGGGGCTGGTGATGTCATCAACAATAATTGAATGTCTAATATTTTAAAACCCAACGCAGCACAAACGAAAATTTTACCGGCACAAACCAGCACAAACGAACGAGATTATTTTGGGTGAATTTGGAGCATGTGGGGGGGCTGAGTGACCTCAGAATGACCACCTAATATTATTTTAATATCTAAAAAACCGAAGCAGCTCAAACGAAACTTTTTACAGCACAAACCAGCACAAACGATTGCGTCTATTTTGGGTGAATTTGGAGCATGTGGGGGGGCTGGTGACGTCATCGTCTATAATTCAATTTCCGATATTTTAAAACCCAACGCAGCACAAACGAAAATTGTACCGGCACAAACCAGCACAAACGAAGCACAAACGAACGAGCCTATTTTGGGGGAATTTGGATCATGTGGGGGGGCTGAGTGACCTCAGAATGACCTAAAAATATTCTTTTAATATCTAAAAAACCGAAACAGCACAAACGAAACTTTTTACAGCACAAACCGAGCACAAACGATTGAGCATAGTTTGACGAGGTTTTGCGTTGGGTGGGGGGCCAACTTCACGCAGGTAGAAGGGAGACTGGCGTTTGTCGCAGTTTGGAAAGAAAGGGAGAAAACATGACAGAATAACAAGGCGGAAATCGCATTTTACTTAAAATTAAACATTGACTTTTCAATAACAACCAGATACAATACTGATTTTTGCAGTAACTAATTTTTTTTTTAAATGGCGTTTATCGCGTTTTGGAACCAAACTCTTCATATATATTTATTATAATTATTAATTATGTTATGGTTTTCACTATTGATGTTTTAGAGTTTCACCCCTTCATTGCTGAGCACTTTTGAAATGTAACATAAATGACGAATTTGGTGCCTTCTTGACCGAGGAAAGACAGAAAGAAACTTTAGGGGGCATTTGTATGAAAGACAACAACTCCCACAATGCACAGCTCCACAAGCCACTCCCACTAATCCAGAACACCGCCTATGAGGTAGGGGTGGGCGATATGGCAAAAATATCATATCACGATTTTTTTCAGGAAAATCACGATTAACGATTTTATCACGATTCTTTTTCATGTTGGTTTTACTATTTTGCAAGTGACTGAGCATTACAGCCAAACTAATGTCCCTATTTTAAAAAAAAAACCTGATAGGTAACAAAAGAAAAAAGAATGGCAGACATTTAGGCCAAAGTGGCGAAGATAAAAATCTTTATCATTATTTTCTTTGTTATTAAGAATTAGGAACAAAGATACACATTAAGCATACACAACTTAATATACAAATGAAATAAACAGTGCTTTATTTTTTCAGCTACAGTAGGGGTATTTAACAGTAGCATTGAAGAAAGTAATTAGGCTAAATGAACAAATACGAAAATAAAACACAACATAGACTTCACTGCATAAATTATACATTGATTATTATTAAAGCTACTACTAAAGTTCTCAGTCAAGAGCAGTGAGTGATTTCCTCTTTGTGTTTTGTTGTTTTATTAACATTAAAGGGATTGTTCTCCCAAACATTTTAATTGTCATCATTTACTCTCTCAAGTTGTTTTAAACCCGAATAAGTTTCTTTCTTCTGTTGAAAATAAAAGTTATTTGGAAGAATATGGCTAACCAAACAGTTGCTGTACTCCAGTGACTTCCATAGTATATGTTTTCCTACTATGGAAGTCAGTGGGGACCAGCAACTGTTTGGTTAGCCACATTCTTCCAAATAACTTTTATTTTCAACTGAAGAAAGAAATTTATACAGGTTTGGAACAACATTAGAGTGAGTAAATAATGACAGAATTTTTATTTTTGGGTGAACTATCTCTTTAAGGACAAGAGGCAGCTTGTTTACTAACTGGCTACTGTCGCTTTAAGAGCTGCACGCGACGCGTCTAATATACACGCATTTGACAAGCAGATTTTCTCTCATTTTTTTTCTGTTTGCTTTCACTTTAGACATAACCAACTTTGTTTATGTAAACCTTGTGTGTATTTGACAATATTAGCGAAATAAGACTCGAAAGATAACTTATAACGTAGTCCAGTAAACAGACGCTGTTAGACAGGCTTTTTGAGTGCCCGTGTGCTTCGGGTGTATGCGCTCAGAAAGCACACGTCAGAACAGCGCATCAGCACGTGAATTACATGTTTAACCAGCAAGGCTTTAAAGCACATGCAAATAATGAACTTCCGTGAACTGCAGTGTCCCGTTCCTCTGCGTTAACATTTGTTGTTTGTTGAGACGGAGCTCGGCGCCAGAACTGCAACTGATAAAATGCACGATACTACGATATTTCTTCAAAAGCAGATCGTGGAGACATTTTAATCGTCCACGATCAAAAACCGTGATATCGCACACCCCTACTATGAGGTATCCATATACGCACGCCAGCACCGCTATCCATATGGTAAAAGTAGCCACGAACATCTGGGTCGAGCATCAGCCTTTCTAAATCCTCTTCTTCCATATCATATTGAGTACCTTCTGCCATTGTCTTAATTCACATCTGGCTCCACAGCGCTTGTTAGCTTAGCTTCCAAACAAGATGGCGGATATTGCTTTTAGTTTCTGCAAGTGAAGTCCCACCCACTGATCTGTAATAGGTCTGTAGCGTAAGAGAGTCCCACCCCCTGGAAAAATGAGGAACGGGTGTGTAGTCTCAATCCCTATACAGAGATGTGGGACTTCCTGGTTACAATAACGCAAAATGACGATTTTTACATCATTGTAAGCAGGAACTACAACACTGAAATCCATATTTCTCCTGTCTCAGGGAAAAATGAGTGAATAATGCACGACCATTAAAAAATATGACTGGGTTTCTAACGATACAAAGATTAATGCAAATGGGTGAAGTGTCCCTTTAAAGAACTGTCCAGTGACAGTGCTGACAAATAGCAAAACTTGTTATTACTCCAATTGTAACAATTGAAATTCAGGACATTCAGTAACACTGTAGCCTTGCAGAGACTTTGCCTTGAAGACCTTTTAATATACTAACTTAACACATTCACAACCACATTTCAATATGCCCCTGACTTCTAAGTTTTTTGTTTTTTTTGACATATTTTTATTTTCTCTTTGCAGGAAGAAGATTTGGTGTTTATAGAGGAGGCAACATCATCTAATGTTATACATCACCCTCAGGAGGTACACAACCAAAAGCTACATTTAACATTGGCTATGTTTACATAACACCTTTTGTTTCAACTGGAATGAAGTCATTCTGATTGATGAATCTGAACGTAGTTTACAACAACGATACATAAAGTGATCGGGTTGATGTGTGCGTTAATGTGCCACAAGTTTCAAATCATGATTGATTATTTTAAATGCGCTCACTGCATGAATATACGGAGTTTCCTGCTGTTTGTGCATTCCATTCTCCTACATTGCTTATTTTCTTTGTTTTAAAGAGCAGACATATTCATCTATTTCGGGTTCTGATTAGGAAACGATGAGCACATGAACTGTTATGCTGTGCTGCTTATATTTATCAAACAGTAAAAACGGCAAAAATAAAGTGTCTGTGGATGAGAGTATGAACGATTGACTGATGGAACAATGTTCTCTACTTCACAGATGATGAGTGTAGAGGACTTTTAGAAAAACAGTCATTTGTGACATTTTATTTAAGAACAACTGCAGCTCATTCGTCATACATCATTGCGCCATTTCTACGTCATTGCACACACTCAGTCCTTTCCAGTTTCGGTTTTCAATCCGATCAAGTGTTTACATGCATGTTCTCTCAATCGGATTAGAAAAGGAATAAACCACCCATTTCAATCCGATCAATCATTCGGATCAAACTAAATCGAATTCAATACGATTACTAATGGATTATTTGGTTGCATGTAAACATAGCCATTGTCAATTATCAATTACTTCTACAGAATTGGCCCTGCCAACATCTTGTCTTTAACTTTTAGGCACTTGAGACCCAGTGCCCAATATGCACAGGAACCTTTCCAGTTTCTGACTTAGAATTGCATGCCAGCTTTTGTGGAGAAAGGTAATGAATGGTAATAGTGACTCGCAATAGAGCTTAAAATAACACCTAGTCATAAATGTTCTTCTCTGAATCCATATGATCACTGTATGATGAACAGGTCAAAATGTAATTATTTATTCACTCACAAAATTAAACCATATACAAAGACCAAATTAAATCTGGCAATGGTGAAGAAAAATATCTTCATAAAAAAAACAAAATTCCTTGTGCGTTTCTCTGGTCAAATGGCATGAGGTTGAGTGATCATTTTTGGGTGTAATATTTATTTTATCTGTGTTTACACTGTTGCTGAAGTGTTTGAAAATGTTTAAAAGTGGTGAAATGTTTATAACCTGAGTATGTATCAATTATTATATTTTTGCTTTTAAACAAAAAACAGTCCAGATGGAGTGCCAGAAAAAATACCCTGCTCTGATTTGGATCATATCTCATGGTAACCTACCTATGTTCATTGCTTCTGTTCAAAAAGGATATATATTATATATATATATATATATATATATATATATTTACTTAATTTTTATTTCCAGTGAGGAGGATGTGATTCGTCATGCAGCAGCACAGATAAATACAACAAAGACCTTTGAAATCTGTGTGTCACGAGACAACATGGTTGAGAGAGGTCTGAAGCTGTGGAAACGTCAAAAAACAGGAAGCCCTGTCAATCCCTTGAAAATCATCTTCCTGGGAGAGCCAGGAGTTGACACAGGGGCACTGAGGAAAGAGTTTCTGTCCAGTGTGTAGTTTGCTTTAATCATGCATTTAGTTGACATGTTCATTTATTTATATATATATATATATATATATATATATATATATATATATATATATATATATATACCTAGATTTCATTATTCTAAAAATACATGGTCTGTATTTGAAATATCACAGCTGTGCTGTTTTTCAATGCCCCTCTCTCTAGCCTAATGATGTTATGAACTGCTCCGAGACTTGGGGGTGAAGATCCAAATGCAGCTTTATATTGAATAGTCGTACAGGCAGGGTCAAGAATCAGCAAACAGGACAATGGAGAATACACAGAGAGAATCCAAGAAACAGGCAGAGGTCAGGGCAGGCAGCAAGAATCAGAGTCCAAGAACAATCCAAAGTCAAAAACAGAAAAACAAACACGGGAAAACGCTCGGAAATGCAGACACACAGTACAACAAGACTTCGCGGTGAGTGAATGAATGAACATGGTATAAATAGACTGAGACTAGCAGGATGACAAGACACAGGTGAATACAATCAGTGATAATGAGGTACAGGTGAATGTGATCAGTGATGATGAGTCCAGGCAGTGAGTATGGGAAATGTAGTTTGTGAGGAAGTGATCATAGTCTATTGTGGAGTGCCCTCTGGTGGCTCTCGAGGGCACTCCAGCTGGTGATCGTTACAAATGATATTTAATCTTTTTTTTCTGGATTTAGCTATGGTTGCTGGCATTGAAAAACGTCTCTTTGAAGGTGATGCGAAGAAAGGAAAAACACCGAAGTACTCCCTCAATGATCTGGATAATGAGCTGTTCAAGTATGTCTTGCCATTGGATTTTGGGTTTACTTTATATTCACACAATTCCTTCTAAATCATTGCAGATAAAAGAAAAGTTTGGAATACCACAATGGTATAATATATATATATATATATATATATTAGGGCCGGGACACGATTAAAAAATTAATCTAATTAATTAGAGACTTTGAAATTAATTAATCGAAATTAATCGCATTTTAATTGCATAAATATTTGACCTGAGAACAGTGAGAAGTAATTTTTTTCACATGGATTTTTAGTACACCATTGAATAATGACAATACATAAGCTTAAGCAACAACATATTGTTTATTTTTGTTCAACCAAGTCTAGCAGACCAGTGCAATTTTTGCCATTAAGTGTAGCAATAGCTACACTAATAGCAATAGCGAATTCCTTGTTGCATAACTTGCACACAACCATGCTCTTATCGACGCTTCCATCCGTTCGTTTTTTTTCCACGGGACCAACCAAAGCGATCTATGAAGCAAGCGATCTCGTCAGCTTCTTCATCGTGAACGCTAGTTGGTGCTCCAGTATAATCGGTCCGCCGAAACTCATCCAGTGAGAAACGTTCCGTGGTGCAAAAATAAGTGCGATTAAAATAATTTTTTGTGTAAATTAACGCATTAAAGTCTGTAATTAATTAATCTTAATTAACGCGTTAAAGTCCCGGCCCTAATATATATATATAGCCAAGAACTGTTGTCCATATATAAAACAGTATATATCTCCAGAGTTGCAGGTGAAATATTCGCTGTGAGCATTGCGCAAGGAGGACCGCCACCACGGTTTATGCAAGAATGGTGTTACGAATACCTTGTTACTGGTAACATCAAAAGGGATGGTGTATATGACACAGAGATATCACCACTAATCAAAATGGTAGGTCTGGTTGACTTAATTTCATTAGATACAAGTTCTCTATTAATTATTGTCCATAAGTAAATTAGTTTGATGTTATCATGTTATAAAGCCAATGACAAATTTTGCTTTAAAATTAAGCTGTGAACCATGCTTGTTACTATTTATTAAAGGTAAAAATTTTACTTGTAGATTGAAGATGCATCTGACCTGTCCAACTACACAAAAGATATCCTGGACTGTGGCTACACTGGACTGATAGACACTGACCACAAGGAAAGCATATTAAGGTCAGCACTGAGAAAAAGGTTGTTCATTTACATAAGTATAAACTCTTAACAGAAGTACAATGCCTGCTGTGTTGTATTATGGTACAGATGAAAATAGAGCAATATCACACTCACAATTATAGACTTGTTTGATGGGAGCTATGAGTCTTTCTATATATACAGACTCATACATTATAGTTGTTCTTTAAACCAAAGGAATTTATTTCAATTATACAAATAAATATTATAAAACTATTTTATAGTTCCAGTCCTTGATTCTGATTAGTTGAGCTACGTTCAAAGCCGTTGTAAATTACTCAACATACACCTGTGAGGACATTACATTAGTATTACTGCGCAACTGCTGTTTGATGCTTTGTTGCTGCATGTGTTGATTGGCAACCTCTGGAACTACATTGCTTGGTGGAGGAATAAATGTGTTATAATGTTATATTTTTTGTTGCTGGTTTTTATTTAATGAATACATTTATTAAAATGAATATTTTTATGGAGAAACTGTTTTATAAAAGCAATAAGCCCCTTGAAGCCGTGTTTTACAGTGAATTTAGAACAGCTAAGGGGGTTTTAGGCACTCCACGTCGTAGCTAACAATGCCCCTCAGCTGTTCTACATCCACTGTAAAACACTGCTTCAAGAGGCTTATTGCTTTACTGTGCGTTCACACCGGACGCGAATAGCGCGTCAAATTCGCGTCTGCCGCGTCTAGTTTGACGCTTGACCACTTTGTGTTAATTCGCGCGTCAAGAGTGAAACTGACGCGCGTAAAAACAGAAGTTTGAAGCGAAATTTACGCGCGTCACGCGCGTCAGAGGCGAAAAGTTTCGAACCCCGTTGGCGGCCATCTTTTTACAAGATGTCTGTTGTTGATCGGTCATTTATCGTGAGAGTCACCGCTCTGTATTTGCTCTGGAGAGCAGAACAGCGACGTAGGGATCATCATCGCCGTATTTGTGTCCACCAGACCCTTCGGAGGCGAACCCAGTTCGGCGAGTTTCACTGTTTGCTCCAGGAGCTGCGCCTGGATGACGGCCGCTTTCAGCGGTACTTCCGCCTCTCCCGTGCCCAGTTCGATGACCTGCTGTCCCACATCGGAGCGAGGATCACCCTCCAGGACACCAACTACAGGCGCTCTATCCCGGCTGCGGAGCGCCTGTCCATCTGTCTTCGGTTAGTAAAATGTATTTGATATTTTAAATACAGTATATTCAATATGCTAACATATGCTATCAATGTTTTTTTTTTAACTGTGTTCGGATACCACTGTTGGCGCTCTTTTTAGTGATAACGTTACTCAGTTAACTGACATAAATATTCTCTTGGCAGACGTGATACTGTACATGTTTCTCTGTATAAACACTGTGATCTTTCTAGTGATTCTGAGTTAACTGCTATAACCTAGACATTAAAATCTTTCTTGTGATACTGAACCTAGAAATTAAAATATTCTTGGCATACGTGATACTGTCATGTTTCTCTGTATAAACACAGTAATCTTTCTAGGGATACTGAGTTAACTGCTATAACCTAGACATTAACCTAGAAATTAAATATATCTGTAAGCAATATGTATGTAACTACAAGTGTACTTGTAATAATATTTATAACAATGTTTTCTAGGTTTCTTGCCACTGGGGACTCATTCAGGACGATAGCGTCCAGCTACCGGGTTGGTGTCTCCACAGTATGCCAGATCGTCGCCCAGGTAGTGGCTGCCATCTGGGACTGCCTTGTGGAGGACTACATGGCTGTTCCCACCACCGATGACTGGAGGTCCATTGCCGAGGGATTTCAGGAGCGGTGGAACTTCCCTCTGTGCTGTGGAGCGGTGGATGGGAAGCATGTGGTGATCAAGGCACCCCCCAACTCAGGATCCCAGTTCCACAACTACAAGGGAACCTTCTCTATCGTTCTCCTTGCAGTTGTGGATGCGAAGTATCGCTTCCGGGTGATTGATGTTGGGGGATACGGCAGGACCAGCGACGGTGGGATTCTTGCCAACTCCGCCTTTGGACAGGCTCTCCGGGCTGGCACACTTCATCTTCCTCCTGACCACCCTCTACCTGGTGCTGAAGACAGAAGACCCCAGCCCCATGTCTTTGTGGCTGATGAGGCGTTCCCGCTGCGGAGGAACCTCATGCGGCCCTTCCCTGGACGCACCCTTCCTCCAGAGTGGTGTGTCTTTAATTACCGCCTCTCCAGAGCCAGGCAGGCGGCATCCTCTCGTCACAGTGGAGGTTGTACCGCCGCCTCATCGAGGTCCACCCTGAAGTTGCGGAGAACTGTGTGAAGGCAACGTGTGTTCTCCACAACTTCATGAGGTATTCGGAAGGGAGAGAGGCACCTGCTGTGAGGGGCGCGGGACATGCTGGAGAGGAGCCACTGCCAGGTCTGGGCCGGGTTGCGGCCAACAACTCCTCCAGAGAAGCACTCCAGGTGAGGGATGCTTTCATGGCACACTTCTCAGCGGAGGGAGCAGTACCATGGCAGCCGACGGAGTAGCATTTGAAGTCCTCCTCATGACTTCCCCACAACGGCTCTTTTAAGAGCCACCCACAAACCTATAAAGAGCATAACTTTCTAAAAACTGTTTTCTTCCATTATTATATTTAGTATTTTTTTCCAGGTTGTCAGCATCAGTTCCAGGCTGTCAGGTCCACAACATGCACATGTATTAAGTATTTTTTTAATAAATAAAATGGAGCCAGCCTCCAAAAGTAATTAACCTGTCATTTTTTTCCCCCTCACTCAACACCATTGAGCCACTTTTATACACTAAAATATGTTGGTTGTCTTTACATTACAATGATGTTTCATATAATCTATATTTAGATATGGACTAAATAACATTCAATACAAAATTAATACGTCTCGTATATAAATAATGAAGTTCTGTGATAAAAGATTTGCTTTGTTATGCATAGAACCACACCAGGCATTTAGTCAAATTGCAAAATAATTTATTAAGGCCAATGAAATAAAATCAATATGAACAGAAAAATAATGTGCAAAAAATTTACATGGAGACAGTAATAAAAAGGACCTTGCTTGGAAGGTGGAAAAGCCACAGGGAACAACATGTAGGAGAAGAGGAAGGAGGGCGTTCTGCGTTTCCTGCAGAGCCTGCTACCTCATTTTTTTTTAAACTACTCTGGGGGGGTTTGGGGGGTCAAATTGCTCCAAATTTAGCACAATGGTGCTGTTTTCCATTAATAATTTGTACATTTTAAATTTAATGTTTTCTTTCAGGTGAGGCGGCATGCTCTGTAAAAAAGGCAGAAGGCCGAGGAGGAAGTGTTCGTCTGCGGACAGTGGCGGTGGTGTTGGAGGTCGCGCCGGAGGTTGCGCCTGAGTTTGCGCCAGAACAGCAAGAAGTTGCTGTTCCACCTCCGACGGACCATCCTGTGACCGCTCACGGGGCCGCCGACGGGCTCTCCTCCTCTGTTGGCCTGTGAAATAAAAAAATACAGCACACGGTGCAATGAGAAGGCAGAAAGATGATACCTGATTTTCAAGTTCACAATGAAAAAATTTAATTTAAAAAAAAATTGTCTAGATTTTGTGAGAATAATATCTGTGCCTGTGTGAGTGAAATAGACAGTGCTTAAATGCAAGTGTGATATTGTTTTGAACTTGCTTTAACATATATTAAGTAATTAAAGTTATGCTTCAGACATATACATATATAAACATGCAAATGAACAGTAACTAAAAAGTATGTATGCAGATGATTGGTTGCATAGATTGCAATGGATTTGTGTCTGCATTTACAAAAACAATGATTATTAGTAAGGGGACTAATGTTTTGTGCACGTAACATGTTGAAATATTGTTTGTACTATTGCCTTCACCCACCTGTAGGTTCAGCAGCAGGGGCTGAGGGACCAGGGACTGGGGAGACAGGAGAAGAGGAAGGGGTTCTTTGACCACCCTCTCTCTGATCAAATGGCTCTGTCAAGACAATATTAAATGTTAATACATTGGTTACAATGGACGTTGGTAACAATACTCAGAGAGATTACATTTCTTCATCTGTAAACATGACAGCATATATGCCATGTAATTTGGGTTTATTGGAAACACACCTATCACTGTCTCCCCTGATGGTTCTCCTAGGTGTTCCTGGTCCTCGAGGTGGTCGTCCTCTCTGATCTGGGCCTCGACCCCCTCCATATTACTTGTTGTCTCCCTTGGGGTGATGAAGGGGTCGAGGAATCCCAAAATCTGAGCGAATTTCCACCTCTTCCCAGACCCTGCTGCTGACCCACTCCTCTTGTCGGTCTCCTTCCTCTTTTCCTTCAGGTATGTGTCCCTGAGGCTTTTCCACTTTTTACGGCAGAAATCCTCTGAATAAATACATTATCTTGTTAGCGAAAATTAGTTGTATATTTTAGCAGGAAAATATTTGTAAAATAGCTGCTAGCTGGTTAGTAGGTCAATAACGTGACTCAAAAGTAAATTTTTGTACATCTTAAACTTACCAGGTTGTAAAATCTCCTCACTAATCCTCTTCCAAGCGAGGTCCTTTTTACTCCTGTCTCGATAAAAGTACGACGTTGAGTCGTAAATCTCTGGGTGTCCGCTCACAGCTAAAATTAATTTCTCCTCCATTTCGAATGAGTGAATTCGAGCGGAAGTTTATTATGTCACGTTGCCACGTGAAGCAAGCAGGCTCCTGATTGGTTAACGCGGCGCGAATTGACGCAGAAGTTCAAATTTTTCAACTGGGGCGGCAGATGCGAATTCGCGTCAAACGCGAGAATGCACAAAAAGCAGTACATAAAACATTCGCGCGTAACGCGCTTAACGCGCCAGACGCTCAATTCGCGCCATTCGCGCGAACTTGACGCGCGAATGAGGCGTATTCGCGTCTACCGCGCCGCGCTCTACGCCTCATTCGCGCCCCAGGAATTTTTTACGCGCGTAACACGTCTTTGCATTGACTTAACATTGAAATCACTCGCGCCTGACGCGCTATTCGCGTCCGGTGTGAACGCACCATTAGTATAATCTGCTTTGTTGCTTTGAATGCGCTGTTTTTAAATATGAACATTTTTAATGTTTTAATTTTGCCTTTTATTTTTGTTTTGCCAGAGCTCTTTCTCTACATATTACAACAAAACGCATCCCAATGCTGCAACAACTGCGTGAGGGCCTTGAGATATACGATCTCATCAAAGTCATGCAGAAAAAGCCACAGGAGTGTCATGATCTCTTCGTCATAGGATATAATGACAAAGTATGTAGAAATTCAATTTTGAGCATTTATTTATTTTGCTTTTGTATTGTCACAAATTACAAATGTTAAAATCTATTTTTTATGCTTTTCTTTTTGGTATTTAGGTTGACTCCCATTACATTTTATCCCACCTGGCCCCAGAGATGAGCCCAACTGGTTTGATTAAACAAGTGAAAGAGTCCAAAATCATGGAATTCTTTCAAGATTTCCTACTTGAACTTGAAGGTATGGACTTAAAATGATTTTATAATGTGCTATGTTATTTGATAACCAGGTGTAAATGTGCTACTGTAGTTCCCATTGTAAAAGAGTATAAATAAACAAACAATCATTCTAATTACATCTCTTTACTTCTTCTGAAGACACTCAACCAGAAGATGTGACAGCTGGAGAAACCTTGTCTGTACCAAATATAATGCAGTGGATGACTGGGCAAGCTCACAGGCATCTGCTTGTATCAGAAAGGGAAAATTTTAAAATTGTGTTTAAATTTGACCATTGCTGTCTACAGCACATGCCAAACCACACTGTGTGTTACCCAATTGTCAGTGCTTGCACTAATACCGTAACATTTCCCGTAGTCCATATGGTAGATTACGAGTCTTTCTAAGCAATCTTGCAAACTGCTGTTACATATGGGGCAAGCTTTGACAGGGTGTAGAAAATTTTCTGGAATTGTTGTAAAACTTTGTATTTGGTGTACATTTCTTAAAAATGAAAAAAAATCAGCCTATTTCTTGTGGGAGCCACAAACAGGTTATAATAAAAAATAAGTTCCTTATTGCTTAACAGAATTTATTTTTTGACGTTTTCTCATTGAAGGCAAAACACTTAATAAATTACATTTGAGACAAAGCAGACAGCAGGACGTCTTTTTTCATACATGGATTTATATTTGTTTGTTGCTGTAGTCTGTTTTAAAGAATATATATTTATAACATTAAATCTACAGCTAATTCACATGCTTGTAAGTAGATGTCATAACCAAAACAAGTGGACTCAACGCTGGGGTTCACTTGATTCGGTAAAGTAGCAAAATCTTCAGGTGACAAGGGGCAAGGTATCTCTGGGACAATGACTCCATGCTCAGAGTCAACACGCTGTGAATTCTGGGAGAATAATTCCTCAGCTTGCAATATCTGACATTTGGGGGGAAGACAGGCATTGATTACAAGAACAATCACCTTACAACATACCATAATACAGTATGTTTTTTTTTTCCAAATCTATCTTAAGTCATGCTTACCTCTGCAAAATCAGGCTCTGACACAGGTGCTTGCAACATTCCAATATTCCAAAGCTGATTCGGTGACAAATTTCCCTCTGTTCGCAAGGGATGGCAGTTCCACATCTCTATGAAATGCTGCAAATCTGTGTGTATTCTGGGGATGAAAACATATCTCACACAGAATAGGTGAACGGCATTGGACAGGTCAAGTAATCCCTCCTCTTCCAAGCTGTGGAGAACATTGTAGTAACTTGATGTTACAGCAGTCCAAACGTCTTTCCATAGCCGTTCCACTCTAAGACAAAGAAAAGTGTGAGGTGCTGATTTAACTGCATTTCTTAAGTTTATATTTAAAAAAAAATCAGAGATGCAAAAAAGTGTATGAGAAGAATACATTAACCATGCTCTCCTATTTAATTACCTTTGGTTATGCACACTTTTTCCAGCAATAAAGCTGCCACGGCCAGTTCCTCGCACAGGAAACATGCACCGAGCAATGTCTACATTCTCCACCCCTTGGTCTGCTCGTACTCTAAAAAAGTTCGAAAGAGCAGTTTTTTATTATTAGAAGTATTATACGTGTTGGTTTCACGAGCCTCAAATCTACAAACACCAAACTCGGCTCAAACGGTCTTTACAGCACGGACAGTTTCAGTACCTGATTATGACTGGGTACTATGAGCAGAGTAGTTATTACACATACCTGGCAAAGTTAATAATAAGTATGCAGCTACAAAAACTTAATTTATTGATAACAAATTTCTTCCCTCAAGCAATGTAGCTCTTCAGCAATGTTTAGCAGAACGATTGTAAAGCAACACAGCCAAAGCTCAGTAATACTTATTTAATGAGGTAATGGGTATGTTTAAATTAGGGCTGTCAGTTAAATGCGTTATTAATGGCGTACATTTTTTTTATCGCGAGATTAACGTTCTTTTTGGCCTACCAAACTTTGTAGTTTTTTTCACATGCTTTTGCAACAACTAGTAACGTTAGTAAAACTACAACACCACACCGGATCTAGCTAGACCGGAGAAGCGTAGCGAGCCACGTCTAGGACAACTCGTATCGCACATCGGACGCGCACTTTCTCAGTTTATGGCCAACAATATTGTTGTTTAAGGACATTGTGGAAGTAAGATCACAAGCACACACACACAACTGATGCGAATTCTCCGCCCCCTTGTCAATATCAGGACCTCGTCAGTATTTCTTTAACCCTTTTATTGATGGACAGTGTTACATTGTGTGAGAATCATTCTGTATAATGTGCATACCTTGATGGCCATCCATTTTTTTCTATTCCATCCATGAAAAACCCAAAAGCTGTTTTGGCTTTGTTATTCCCAGCGACATCCAGGTAAAAGATCTGTTCAGGAGTTGGACACAACAGCATAATATTGATATGTAAGATATACAAGAGAAATGATGAGGGGTTGATTAATAAATATGTTTACCTTCCTTGAAAAGCCATCAATAGCCCCAAAAATCACTATGTTGTACCTATTAAAAAAAGCCAGCATTTTGTTTATTTTCAAAAACACAAAACGTTTATTTTATTTTATTTTATTTGATGAGCAGTCTCTTCTGGATTTCTTTGATCCAAAATATAGTAAAAACAGTAATATTGTGAAATACTTTTACAATTTAAAATATAAATCTTTTGTAAGATAAATTTCTTTACTGTCACTTTTGATCAAATTAATGCATCCTTGCTGAATAAAAGTATTAATTTCTTTTAAACAGTAGTGTCATCTAGTGTGTAATGTTGCAAAATATTATATTTTAAATTAATACTGTTCTTTTGAACTTTCTATTCATCAAAGAATCCTGAAACAAAATTGTACCCAACTATTTTCAACATTAATATCAATCAAATCATATTATACTGATTTCTGATGGATCATGTGACACTGAAGACTGGAGTAATGACTGCTGAAAATTCAACTTTACAATCACAGGAATAAATAAAAAAAATAATTGTAATAATATAATAATACTGTTTCTACTGTATTTTGGATCAAATAAATGCAGCCTTGATAAACCAAGAGACTTCTTTTTAAAATAGAAATCATCTTCTACAGATCCCAAACTGTCATGATTCTGCCCTCTTGTAATTTCATTTCTCTAGTCTTGAGGCAGGATCATGACAGACCCATGTTTTGTGTGTAAGCACATGGTCTTGTGTTTTGAGCCATGTGCTTGTGTTGTCTCATTATGTTACCCCGCCCCCTTGTTATCCTCGTCTCGTCATTATTATCTAGTCAGTTTCACCTGTCCTTGTCTAGTCAGCTTCACCTGTCTTTGTCATTAGTGTCTCCCTATTTAATCCCCTTGTGTTTGCTGTCCTGTGTCGGTACATTGTCAACCTGTGTGTGATATTCTTTGTGAGAGTCCTGTGAGTACTTTGTCTGAATATTGTATTAAGAATTGTGAGTTTATGTAGTTGTTTGTTTTCTTCATCTTGTCTTTATCAGTCAGTATCTAGTCCTAGTTTATTTCCTGTCTTAGTCTAGTTGTACTGCCCCATCTGTCCTGTTTTGCCCCCTCGTGGGTTTTTGTTTTCTGTTTTGTCCTCAATAAATTGTGTGTAGAGCAATCAGTCTGCTTTTGGGTTCGTCTATCCTGCAACCTCATAACAGAATGTACCGACCAACGCAGAACTCAGCAGACTGTTTCTCTTCCCCTGGAGATCAACAGTTGGATCCTCTTGAAGATTGGTGGCTCAAGACCATGTCCGACTCGAGAGGGGGCAAGCTCCCAATTCCCCCTCAGGGTGATCTGCTGTTGAAGGAGTACGCTCAAGTTGCAGAAAAGAGGAGGTTTTTCTTACCTGACATCCTCCTAAATCGCTACTTCATCGCTGGCCTCAAGGTTCCCCCACCTCTGGCTGAACGAGAGAGGTTGGTTCACCGCCCGTTCCGGGACATGGTGGACTGTCTGAGTCTTAAGGAGCCGCAGGGTCCCTCCGTGTTGTCGCCACCAGCCAAGCTGCCCTTGATTCCGGAGGATCGGGTCCTGGCTGTCGTTTCTCAAGGGGAGCAGGCCCACTCCACTTCTCCCGAGGTCTCATCCACACCCGTTAGTCTTCGTGGTAAACGAGGAAGACGGCTGTCGTGGGAGTCGGCGTCAGAGTCCTCCTCCGCAGAGCCTGCTGTACCTGCGGTGGTTTCCGCTGAGCTTCCCCAACCCGTCTCAGTTCCGGCGATGGTCTCAGCTTCTCGACCTAGGAGAAAGAGGAGGAAGAGGGGATCCTCCCGTTCTTCGCCCGCTGCAGAGACAGAGCCCGCTGCAGAGACGGAGCCCGCTGCAGAGACGGAGCCCGCTGCAGAGACGGAGCCCGCTGCAGAGACGGAGCCCGCTGCAGAGACGGAGCCCGCTGCAGAGACGGAGCCCGCTGCAGAGACGGAGCCCGCTGCAGAGACGGAGCCCGCTGCAGAGACGGAGCCCGCTGCAGAGACGGAGCCCGCTGCAGAGACGGAGCCCGCTGCAGAGACGGAGCCCGCTGCAGAGACGGAGCCCGCTGCAGAGACGGAGCCCGCTGCAGAGACGGAGCCCGCTGCAGAGACGGAGCCCGCTGCAGAGACGGAGCCCGCTGCAGAGACGGAGCCCGCTGCAGAGACGGAGCCCGCTGCAGAGACGGAGCCCGCTGCAGAGACGGAGCCCGCTGCAGAGACGGAGCCCGCTGCAGAGACGGAGCCCGCTGCAGAGACGGAGCCCGCTGCAGAGACGGAGCCCGCTGCAGAGACGGAGCCCGCTGCAGAGACGGAGCCCGCTGCAGAGACGGAGCCCGCTGCAGAGACGGAGCCCGCTGCAGAGACGGAGCCCGCTGCAGAGACGGAGCCCGCTGCAGAGACGGAGCCCGCTGCAGAGACGGAGCCCGCTGCAGAGACGGAGCCCGCTGCAGAGACGGAGCCCGCTGCAGAGACGGAGCCCGCTGCAGAGACGGAGCCCGCTGCAGAGACGGAGCCCGCTGCAGAGACGGAGCCCGCTGCAGAGACGGAGCCCGCTGCAGAGACGGAGCCCGCTGCAGAGACGGAGCCCGCTGCAGAGACGGAGCCCGCTGCAGAGACAGAGCCCGCTGCAGAGACAGCGCTTCTTCCGAGTCAGATTCGGTGAGTTCAGTTCCCGCTCCACAGCCGTCTGCTACGCCCCCTGTTATGTGTCCTGTTCCTTTTCCCGCTGTTTCCCCAGTCAGAAGTCTTGTCTCGCCACCCTCAGCTTCCCCTGTCGTGATTCCCTCTCCGTCGTCCACTGTTCCTCCTGTCCCTAATCAACCCCGGACTGTTTCCTCCAAGACTCCTCATGTGTCCCGATCCAAACCTGCCCGGATTCCTCGCCCTAAACCCTCGAACCGTAAACCCAAGACCCCCAGCCCTCCCACCCTCCCTGGTCTACCACCTATGAACTTTCTTGTTCCCCCGCCCCCCCCTCCCTTGTTTGTTATTTTTATTGATGCATCCCAACCCCATTATTGTATATTCTTGTATGCCGTTGCTTTTATTTGTCATGTTTTGTTGGTTTGTGTCTGTTTCCCAGTCTGTCATGTCTCGTGTTTGATGTCCTCTTATGGAGCGTCTGGTAGCCGCTCCTTAAGGTGGGGGTTCTGTCATGATTCTGCCCTCTTGTCATTTCATTTCTCTAGTCTTGAGGCAGGATCATGACAGACCCATGTTTTGTGTGCAAGCACATGGTCTTGTGTTTTGAGCCATGTGCTTGTGTTGTCTCATTATGTTACCCCGCCCCCTTGTTATCCTCGTCTCGTCATTATTGTCTAGTCAGTTTCACCTGTCCTTGTCTAGTCAGCTTCACCTGTCTTTGTCATTAGTGTCTCCCTATTTAATCCCCTTGTGTTTGCTGTCCTGTGTCGGTACATTGTCAACCTGTGCGTGATATTCTTTGTGAGAGTCCTGTAAGTACTTTGTCTGAATATTGTATTAAGAATTGTGAGTTTATGTAGTTGTTTGTTTTCTTCATCTTGTCTTTATCAGTCAGTATCTAGTCCTAGTTTATTTCCTGTCTTAGTCTAGTTGTACTGCCCCATCTGTCCTGTTTTGCCCCCTCGTGGGTTTTTGTTTTCTGTTTTGTCCTCAATAAATTGTGTGTAGAGCAATCAGTCTGCTTTTGGGTTCGTCTATCCTGCAACCTCATAACACAAACTTTTGAATGGTATGTGTAAATGAGATTTAATGTCAAATCTCATTGATTTAGCGATATAACATCAACATCACAAATGACACAAGACAAACGTAAAGCTATGATTAATATTTAATTAAAAATATATTAAAATTTTTTATTAAAAAGTACCTTATCAGCTTGTGATTAGTGTCTATATGGACAAGAGACAAAGGTGCAGGAACAGAGTATGTACGTCTTGCGACGCATGACAGCTGGACCATCCTTGAAAGTACCCCTGCACCATCTACACATTGCAAAGACATCTTTACTCTTCTCCATGTAACTCGGTGTCCCATTGCTTGTAGAGACCCTTTCACCAGCCTGTATCCAGCATGAGGTGTTCTTGCCTTTATAGATCTAACTTTCTGATCAAGCTCATGATCAGAAATATCAGAATAGTTGCTCCTGACAGACAGACTTTCCTCTTTCATTCGCCTGTATAAGGTTGATCTTGAAAGGCCATGCACTTCAGCCAAAGAGGCCAGAGGTAAGTGCATGCTGAGCAAATTTTGGAGTGTTTCTCTTTGTATGTTTAATCTGGGACGCCCCACACTTCCACTCCATTCAGCCACAGCTACATTGTACAACAATGGAGGGACAATACTCTGTGAAAGGTAATTGGAGATAACTACATTTAACTGTTCTAGAGCATCCACCACACCCTGGGGTATGTCTATATATGATGCTCCAGCTCGAACAAACTGTAACTCCTGACAGCAAACAAAGTGGAGATAATCAAAGTCAATGGGATGCCTATTAACAATTGAACCAATTCTATCCACAGACCTATGCAAAATCTGCCATTGCGTGGTCCTGCAAAGAGAAACAACATTTAAAAACAAAATTAGCTGATGTAACAAATATATAACATTCAGAAGCATGTCTATTTAACTGTATTACTTAGTTTTTGACTAAATCAAAATGTTGCTGTAGTGTGTCAGAAGGAAATATCAGTGTACATTTCCAAACATGCATTTAGCCATTAATTGTAATAATCCAGTGAGATGTTTATATGCACAATGAGTCTGACAACAGCCGGTATACCGGTAATCTGATTTCACCATCATTGATTCTTTCTGGGATTACATGAAGAAACAGAAAAACGGAGACAGTCAAAATCCAGAAGAACTGTGGCAACGTCTCCAAGGTGATGCAATTCTGACACACTACAGCAAAATAACTGATGAATAACTGACTTTAACTATTTTTTGGGTGAAAATACTAACGTGCCTATGACTTTAAGGGGCTGGTGCACCGAAGGAATCTTATTATAACGTTAGTTCCTCGAACTAATGGCGGGTCTAAACCAGGACTAACGTTATAGGAAGGAACTAACGTTACCAGTGACTTTAGTGCACGCTGATTGGCCAAAGTCGTGTAAATACAGAATATATAGCCTATATATTCACTCCAGAAACTAACTATACGAACATCGAAAATAGTGGACTTTAACGTTACGCTGAGAAAATCCAATGTGATTATGTATGTCTGCTCAGATAGCAACATTGGACATCAATCACACGGCAAGCGGTACTATTTGGTGTTGGCTAACGTTAATACAATCTAGTCAGCGGTAACACTAAGTTAACTAACGTTACAGACTGGTCTATCCGACGCAACGTATTTAAATGGGACAGCATAAGAGGAGAGAATCATTCAGTTCACTTGTCACTGTTTATGATATTAACCCTCTAGGCGCTACGGTCGAGTTTACTCGACAAGATGCGGCACTGAATAAAACGGCCGATTTTGCCAAATTGGGTGTCAAATTTCGTTCGACCTCCCCTCCACTGGATGGCAGACATGTCATACTTCATCTCAGACTCAAAAAAACCGTCATGCTTCTGTACAAAATGTTTGAGTAAGAGCGCATTGAATCAGTGCGATCAAAAGCGGAGCTAGTGTGCGAGTGAGGCATTTTATCAGAGCCTCTCCGTAATCGCGGCGACAGTATTGTGGTGGAGACTTTGTCTGTTATCACTGGGTATGTTAGACGAGGTCGAATTATTCATAGTACAGTTAGGGGGCAACGTGAAGGCAGGGTGGGGAGTCGCAATGAATGTGCATACTCGGCGCGCGCGTGAGGCAGATCTGGCCGCGCTCGCGCTGCTCGTATCATCTCACTCATGATATGTGCCTTGCCGTCGCGAGTGATCTTTTGAACTAAACAGGTCTTGTCTACTTGTGTTTGTGTGTCATATGAATAATATATATGTGCCCCATACATGGAATCAGAGTGCTTACTGTATGTAGTAAATGGAAAATCTTTACAGCAAAAGGCCAAACACTACATGCATACGGTTTGTTCTACCATTTATTAGTAATTATTTACACAGTTTGTTTACTACTTCCTATATACCTGAGCATTCAGTATTGTGTGCAATATAGCATACAGAAGGTGATGGACATTTTGGGGGGAAAGATATGCTGCATTTTATCATTTAAACATGTGACTTTTCATGAAACTTCTATAATCCAAGATTTCTGCCACCATATGACGTCATAATATGCAAATTAGATGGAAAAATGTAATCCCTAAATAAACTTTGGGTCATCCTTAATATTTCTCTAATTTACAGAAAGTCTCTATCTTTTTTCACTTTTAAGATATAGCCTTGTGAAATTAAGATGTCAAAATCGAACTTTTATGGAAAAAACCTCTGGCGCCTAAAGGGTTAAATTGTCTTACTTACCCAGTAAACGACCTGTTGCTCGCCATTCTAGAAGTTCGCTCGCTTTTCTCTCAGACAGACTGGCGACGATGATGGCAGCAGCAGCGGCGGGAAACTGTAGTGGGCGTGGCAAACCTGTCACTTCAATCGAGGGTGACCAATAGAAAAAGGCCTTTCATCTGGTTGTTAGAGACCGCCCACTGAGGTACATCTTCACGAGCAAGCAAAACTTTTCAACTCGCAAGCAAAACTTTTCAACTCGCAAGCAAAATATTTACACCCGCAAAAAAGACAGCAGAAAGGAGAGCCAAATGTGTGGGTTTGTGATGAAAAGTTTTTGAAGTGCACAAAAAGAATAAAAAAAGTTTTCAAAAGAGTACACGGACTGCAAATAATTATGTTATCAACTTCTTTATTTTTGAGCCTTTAGAAGACTTTTTTGCACTCTTTTTTTTTTTTTACAAAATAATTAGCTTTATTCTCAAACACAGAATGTTTGATTGAATAAAAAAGACACAAAGGAAACTCCATAGATGTTGAGCCTGTAGATGAAGACAGCCACGCACAAAGATCTGATATGGCGACATGTACCTTGCAGTTCTCAGGCGGTGATCGTTCCACTGGTCAACAATAAGAGGCAAGTCCTGGTTTATTCGAGGAAGGTAGATGTAATGGAGTGCCCAAAGATGCCTCTCATTGTTGCAGTGTACTCCTCCATCATCTTCCAAAAGAGTGACAACCCCTCTCCCTACAGTCTCTCAATCCGTTGATCATGGGTGCTCCTTCCCCTCAAAGCACTTCCCCTGGGAGAACCTCGACAAACCTCCATTAACAGGCAAACCGTTGATCTGCCATGATCATGTTTCATGTCTTGTTCTTAGCCTACTTAGGGTTTGTAAAAATATGTTTGTAATATTATCTCTATATCTATATTTGAGGGTCTATCAAAACCACCGGGTTGAAGGGAGAATTGATAATGGGCTGGGGAAAAAACTACCACAGACTGAAATTTAAATGAATTATTTGCAAGTAATAACTAAATGTGTCCATCATGAATGATCCGTGAAGACCATCAAACATTTAACAGTGTAACCATTGATTTATTTAACATTTTAAAAACAGATTTCCATGTGGTTTCAGTTTGAGTGAAGTCAGGCTGACAATTATCATTGTCAATTAAACAAAATGATGACAATGCCCTTGGGTACATAAGATTTCAGCTCTGTTACAAAACAGAGCTGAAAATTTGCACATATGCAAATAATTTTTTCCCTTCTTTTTCGTTTCCTTCTACATCAAACAGAATAATCGCCCATCCAAAAAATACTTCTTAGTATGACCCCAGGAACCATACTATAAAATACTGTCCCCTCGAGTCATTTTCGTATCCATTCAATATTACATGACCATATAATATTCCAATATATAAAGAATTGTGAGCTAGGTGTTAAATCATGTAGTTTTGGCAAATAAATCATGGTCACGAACACTTGAACAAAACCTTTTTTCTTTATTTCACATTATGTAGGCATTTTGTACATATGACTTCCGAACGGGATCACATTCATCTTCAAGCGTAGATCTGTACATAAATAAAGGAACAACGTTAACCGCAATAGACATTGAGATGTTTTTTTCTTCTTCCATTGCCTGTATAATTTCCTGATAATTAATTTCCCCATCCCCCGTAGGTGTAGTAGTAGATAAATAATTTAAAGTTCGTGGATAAATGTTAGGCTACTTCATATGTATTCACTTGCCACATATCGAATTATTTCCAATTCCTCAAAAACGTTGTTTAAATATTTTGTCGCGTTGCTTTTATGGACTGTCTATCTATACCATGGGCTGATTTTAGACAGTAAAAGACTGCCTGCGAGACTGTGCGAGCTTCTCCTCCTGTCTATACGGTAACTTCTCTACTGTGCGACGGACAGTCGAGTGGTTATGACGCAATTTTTAGCCTATTTTTACAAGAATGGCTTCTACGGGGCCATAACGTAAGATACAAAGTAATGGAGCCTTTTATACATTGTCGTGTTTCTTTAGAAATAAATAATGGACAAATTGAGTCTTTGGACGCCTCAGATGTAAAGTTATTCGCTGTCAAAGTGACGCCAAAATGAATGGGAGTCAATGGGATGCTAACAGCAGGTGATAGCCAGCTACTATGGCGGCCCCCAGAGGCAGCTTCAACTTCCGGCTGATGGATTACCCCCTTGCGTTTACCCCCTTCATGAGTGAGCGCGTGAGCGGATGAACACAGAGAAAAAATAGTCCCCCTGCAGATAGCATGTCAAAATAAAAGTCACATAAAATAAAAATATAAAAAACTGGATAATCATAATAAAACACTGCTAGTGGTCAACTACACTTGCAGTAAACATTTTGTTACCTGTCATACAGTATATTTCAAATATCTGGATCTAAAACAAAATGTGTGCATGTGTGTGTAAGCATGCTTAGTCTATATTAAGTATTATTGTTGAAGCCTTTCATTCTTTTGTGAATGTGTTTGAGCATATTCTCCATCATGGATATTTTATGGTGTCAGGCTGTCAGCCCTACATTTCGGGTCGGCCTAGAACTTAACAGCATAGTTGGCATGAACGTCTTAAAACGTATTCTTGTTTTTAACCCCTTATAGCCAAAGATCGCAGATGTCCACTGCATTTTAAAACATCACACTTACTTGATCTGGACAAACTTGAGTATCATTAGAAAGATTAAAGACTCTAGCTTTGATATTTGACCTCTGTTAATGATAAAACTAGGTTGCAGTGACATTCATTTATTCATTTATGTCAGGATTGCAAAATAACCAATCTGTACTGTATGATTTTTTAAATAGAATATCAACACTCATATGAATTCACTCACGTCTAATGTGGTTTATTTGTGTTCACAATGTAATGAGTAATGCCTTTTTATTTATTTCCTACTGAATTATGCGATCTGAAGAGCTGAAAGAGCGTTCAGAGCGAGCTCTGTCTCTCCTCTTCCTAATTTGAATCCGTTTATGACTCGTCGCAGGTTCATTTGATCTCTACATCTGTCGATCATTGTACGTGAGTCAGCGTAACCAGGGCCGGCTCTGTAAATCTGGGGGCCCTAAGCAGGATAATTTTGGGGCCCTGCCTTGCAGTGAATAATGGAGTATTGCCACCGCAAACCAGTAACTGTATACAATCTAACCCCAATCTAACAAATCTTCAATAAAGTTGCTGCATATACTACAGGTGTTGCTGGAGTCTCGATCTTTGAACTTCTTTTCCCTTTTCCACACTTTAAAAATAGGGAGAAGTTAGACCAGTAATTTCTTTGCTTCCTTCTAAAGTGATTTAAACATTCTTGTATTGATGTATCAAAGAGATAACAAATTCTACAAAATATTGTTTGAGTTGGTATTTATTTTTTTATATATTCCAACTACAAAAACACTATTTCAGCGAACAATCATTAGCCAAATGTGCATATAAAATATTTAGTAATATATACATAAATCTAATAAAAACTCTAGGTAACAATTTTTACATTTTACAGTAAAAAAAAAAAACATTTTACAGTGTCATTGTTACACGTTACATGTAGTTACTATAGTAATAACAGTAAATGATGGATAATTAAATGTAACTAACCCTAAACCAAATCCTAATCCTAATACATGTAAGTACATGTAGTTACTTAATATTACCCGGTACTTAAAGGGTTAGTTCACTCAAAAATGAAGATTATGTCATTAATGACTCACCCTCATGTCGTCCCAAGCCCGTAAGACCTCGGAACACAGTTTAAGATATTTTAGATTTAGTCCGAGAGCTTTCTGTCCCTCCATTGAGAATGTATGTACGGTATACTGTCCTTGTCCAGAAAGGACATAAAGACATCATCAAAGTAGTCCATGTGACATCAGTGAGTGTTTTGAAGCATCGAAAATACATTTTGGTCCAAAAATAACAAAAACTATGACTTTATTCAGCATTGTATTGTCTTCCGGTTCTGTTGTGGATCCGCGTTCAGTGCCGCTGCTGACGTGTGTCTGGTGTGTGTGTGTGTGTGTGTATTCTGGTTCTGTTGTGGATCCGCGTTCAGTGCCGCTGCTGACGTAAGACGCTGCTGACGTGTGTCTGGTGCGCCCGAGCTTCGTTTACAGTCTGAGGGAGACGCACGCTGTAAACAAAACAATCTTCGCAAACATGTCAAAGGATTTCCACACAGAGGAAGACTTGCATTTTTTTGCCCAGCCATATTTATTTGAACCCGAATACACGGGCGCACCAGATACACGTCAGCAGTGTCTTACGTCAGCAGCGTCACTGCGGACTCGTGAACGCGGATCCACAACAGAACCGGAAGACAATACAATGCTGAATAAAGTCGTAGTTTTTGTTATTTTTGGACCAAAATGTATTTTCGATGCTTCAAAACATTCTAACTAACCCACTGATGTCACATGGACTACTTTGATGATGTCTTTATTTCCTTTCTGAACAAGGACAGTATAGGTCTTACGGGCTTGGAACGACATGAGGGTGAGTCATTAATGACATAATTTTCATTTTTGGGTGAACTAACCCTTTAAATGTAAAAGTGTAACCAAACTCTAATACCCTTTTCACACATTCAGTACACATTCAAACCCCAAAACAGTAAACAACAAAACTATTAACAGCGTTTAAAATGCAATGAATGATACATAAATTAATCAAATAAATAAGAAAAAAAAGGAAGAAAATAAGTCTAAACCCCCCCCAAAAAACTTTCACTTCACCCCATCTGCTTTTTATTCCCTGTTCCTTCTAATGACTTTTTCTCTCAGAATGTGTGTCTTCTTGCTTTTTGAGATGCAAAGTCCTCTATAATGTCATCATAGGACATCTTGCTTCCAACCTGGTGGTTGACACTGATGATTGACAAACCACTGAGGCGTTCTTGTGCCATGGAGGACCTTAGGTACGTTTTTATAAGCTTCAGCTTTGAGAAACTCCTTTCTGCAGAGGCTACTGTCACTGGTAGTGTGCAGGCTATTCTCAGTGCAACCCAAAGGTTTGGATAAAGCCCAGTCAGCCCTTTTTGGTGGAGAAAATTAAGAAGTTCAAATGCTGTCATTGCCTTTGGTAAGTTTGGAACTGGAAGACTCTGGATTTCTGCTGTCAGTTCTTGCCAGTCAAGGTCAGTCTCCTCCCCATCAGTCAGTGTGTTGCCAAGTAGCTCACAGTGCTCTCTGAGTGCCTCGTCATCCATGTCAGTGAAACTGAGCAAAACACTGAATTTATCTCTTACATTCTTTAGTGACTTGAAGCGATCTTCCAGTGACTGGATGGCAGTGTCAACAACAACATTAAAGAATGTTACCTCCATTCTTTTTACTGCATCATTCACAGTCTCATCTGTTGCCTCGTAGCTAAATTGCCTTTTTGAGCTTCGAATCCTCTTCTGTGCCAGCACTGCCTCAACATTCATGTTCTCACATGATTCTCTAGCATTTGACAGGGCATCAGAGAAACCGGTGTCCCTGTAGTTCAACAGAGATTGTTTTGTTTTGTCAATTAGATTGACAGCAACATCAAGCTGCATGTTGGCAGATTGCAGGAGTTTACTGGTAATGTTGATTTTGGATAGGATATCAAACCAGACCACTGTACAGATTTGAAATCTGAATGACCCTATTTCTTCTGCCAATGACTGGGCCTCAATTCTTGCAGCAGCATCATTTGTTTGGTCTCTGACTTCAGTCAAGGCCTCTCTGACTTTGTCAGTTTGGTACCGTAAAGGCTCAATGCTGTTGACTCTACTCTCCCATCTTGTCTCACTCCATGACTTCAGCGTGATCTGGACATGCTTCTTAAGAATGGCCCACCTCTGAGGAGCAGCAGAGAACACGTTGTAAAGCTTCTGGACTATGCCAAAGAAGCTGATGGCATCTACTGACTGCTTTGCTGAATCTGCAACCATTAGATTAAGGGTGTGTGTTCCACATGGAACATATAGAGCACGAGCATTTCTTTCAAGCAGCCTGGCCTGCACTCCTTTATTTTTCCCCTTCATGTTGGAGCCATTATCATATGACTGACCCCTGCAGTCTTGAAAACGGATGCCCAGCTCCTCCAGCTTGTTCAAAATCAATGAAGATAGGCCAAGGCCAGTGGACTCTGGAGCAGGTAGGAAACCCAGAAAGTGCTCTTTAATCTCTGGGGGTGTTGACGTGGTGACAATTCTGACAACAACCGACATTTGTTCCTGGTGACTTATGTCTGGGGTGCAGTCTAAAATTATCGCAAAATACTTTGACTGTTTTATTTCTGCCACCATAGTGCTAAGTATTTTCCCACTAATACAAGCAATGAGTTCATTTTGAATAATTTTCCCCAAGTAGGTAGTGTGATTTTCACCAGAGCTGATGCGTCTGACGTGGGCATTTAAAACTGGATCATACTTTGCAAGAAGTTCTACCTCTTTCAGAAAATTGCCGTTGTTCGGACTGTTGATGGTATCTGCTGATCCTCTGAGAGCAAGGTTTCTTTCAGCCAGTGATTGAATGATGCTGATCAAACGTTTGAGTACCTCTCTCCAGCGATTCTGCTCTGCTTGCAAGAGAGCTATCGCAGTGTGGTCAATTGTTTTTCCTGCTTTAAGTCGACACTCTAAATCCTTCCATGCTAACAAATGTTTAACATGATCTGGGCTGGTTTCATGGGACTTTAATATTGCACTGATATTGACCCAGTCATTCTGACCCTCTGTGGCAAGCTTTGATGACTTTCTCGAAAACAACTTGCAACAAAAGCAGTAGACTGCATCACTCTGCTTTGAGTATGTTAACCAGTCACGTTTAACTTTCTCACCATTTGCAAGGTTTCGAAACATGTGATGGTAGTGAAAGCTTCTGTGCAAATGGGACCTGGGGAATTCAAAGTCTCTGTCTACCTTTGCAGGACCTCTGTAAACTAAGTCATCCTTTACTTGGTCAGACAGTTTTGATGGCCACTGAGCAGGATCAGTTGGTGGTGGAGCAGGGATCCAAGTAACCGAAGAGGTTGGTTGGCTTAGATCAGCAGTTGCAGTTGGAGCTGTGGGAAGATTAGATGGGAAATGTTTAGCTACTTGTGTACAAAACATTTGAGTTAATATCAAAGGTAGAAACATATTCTGGGAACAAACTAAACTTACCAACTGTATCACTGGAACCAGCAGGGATAAACACCGGTCGGGATGAAGATGTTGTATCACCTTTAGTGTGGCATGATAATGATGGGCCTGACATGAAATAAAAACATCAACATCATTGTGATTAGGCCTAGTTGTTTTCTTTGTTTTTAAGTGTGTTAGTATTAATCATTATATCGACATCATACATAAGGTCAATTTGTTTTAAACAAATAAATATTATTAATTTAGCATTAACAATATATAGCTAACTTACCAGCAACATTATCCATTGTGGTATGCCGCTCGCTGTGCTCTACTGAAACAGCAGTAGAGTCACCTCCTCCAGCTGTTGAGATTATAATATAATCATAAATACAGTATGCAGATTAGATAAAACACATTCATCTTAAATTAATATTGAAGTACAATAAGACAACATAGTGAATTGTGATTCTAAAACAAAAAATTGTATTGGCAAGAGGACAATTAGCCATGTTGAAGTTGCACACAAAACTATTCAAAAGAAAGGCAGTGGGACATATTTACTTGTGTCATCTCTGGTGTCAGCCTCCTGAGATGTTTCTCCACGACCACCAAAATATTTAAGAATGGCTCCTCCTGAGAAAGTGAAATTTAGTTTTTTACATTGTGAGCAGAAAATAATGTTAAAAGTAAATTAAAAGAAATCAAAGGTTAAATTATATTATTTAATTATTGGTTGATTAACTCTTATTTCATAAGTTCATATTTTAAATCTTCACAGCATGGAGTGAGACATTTTTCACCTTTTATGATTACATACAGTAATACATTCTTACCTAAAATGTACCACAAATCAATTTTGCTTTTAGATACAGTATCTTGTATCAATCATCATTCAATAATGTTTCAGAGAGGACATAGAGTGTTTTTGCTTAACAATATATAAAATATTTCATATTAGTATATAGATTAATGTTTATTAATAATCTTTAATTAAATATGAAATAAAGACCAGAAGAAAAAGCTTGTATTTAACCGCTTTATTTTAAACTTCATTTTGATTTTAACTGTCAAATTATTGCCCTTTCTCTTCTTTTTTACTTTCTTTCTCTCTAATGTTTAATAATCAAACTATTTTTATTGTAATAAGTATCTATTGAGACAAGTTTTTTTCTTTCCCAGAACTAGTGTCATGTAACGTTAACTGTTAAAGCAATGTTGATTCAGCATAATTGACGGACAGCTACCGACTTTTTTCATTAGTTACTCTGTCTCTATTAATGACTAAACATCAACTTGCAAATTAAATGAGTAAAGATAAAGTAATAATAACTAACAGTTTAAGGACGTGTCCGTTAATATTAGGCCTGAGTCGCCTGGCGTAACGTTACCACGCCTTAACTTAAATTACATTATTAAAAATTACCTTACCTTGCACTTGTCTCTTCTCATCATCATCCTTCTTCTTTTTCCTTTTTTCTGCACCCGATGGATAGACTCGTTTCATTTTTCAAAGTTCATTCGGTCAAATTTCAAAGTTCAGAGTAGACAACGATTTGACAGTTGGTTGTTGCCTTAAACCCTTCTTTTACTGTCTATGCTTAAACCGCGGCGACGCCGGCGACTACCATCTGTAGTTAGGGGGCCCCCTAGTGGCGGCGGGGCCCTAAGCAGCCGCTTAGTTCGCTTATAGGGAGAGCCGGCTCTGAGCGTAACCATAATCCTGCCCTTCTGCATGACGCTGTCTGTACATTTCATTGTGAAGAACGAACCAAATAATCATTTCTACACTTGAAATAAGAAGCTAATAAACACGAATAAGATGGTTGATGGTTTGTGTGATTTTCATATTTAGAGAAACACAGAAACTACACCTGACTTCATCCACAGCCTTAGATTAAAGGGGAACTTGGCAACTCTAGTCATTTCTTCGCTGATTTTCACTTTTGTTGTCGCATGTTTTCTCCACGAGCTCCCCCTACAGCTGTGCGGCGTATATTTCACAACACTGTCGTAAAAAAACTCACTTGCGGCACCTTCCTCCCGCTTTCTACCGCTGCTCATGTGCATTTGTTATTATCGGAGCCGGCCAACTTTATCGTGTGGAGCTATGTCTACCGAGGTGGGTAACACATCATACACAGCATCATATGGCGTGTGTTTATGTCGAATTGCCGTAAAGCAGTTCGTGTTTCTCGCTTGTTCTCGCTTCTCATGAGACTTCCTATTTCCAACTTACCGGGACGTTAGTCCCCATGTTGCAAGGTTGGTTTTCTGCCTGGGGACGCTAGGAGGAGCGGGGGAAGTCACCATTCTCTCCAGAACAGGTTATTTAACCATCCAAATTTTTTCTAATTTATTATTTCTATTATTATTTCTAAACGGTTTTATTAAGTTGAAATAGTTGCCAAGTTCCCCTTTAAATCAACTGAAGATAAAGAAGATGTTAAATCTCTGAAGATCTCAGCAGAGGAGGATTAAACAACTCCACAAACAGCATTACCAGCTTCACTTATTACTAACCAGACTGACTTTATTTCTGTCACGCGTCTACAGAAGTTGTTATTGAGAATTAACAGAGGTTTATATGTTGATTATTTGTTGTTTCATTAAAGTTACCATGATAGAGATCAGCGTTTGCTTTAGTAATTTATAATATCAGTTTTTCTCTGGCTGCTGTAATTGGCTGTTTATAAAAACACACTTGTTGTGGCACAAAAGCCAAAAGAAAATATAATCAGGTGTTGATGGTTGTGTTTTGATGATAAAACTCGATTCACTTGATTCACTGAACTTATCCAGAGCCTAATCTCTGTTTAAACGGGTGATCTTTTATTAGTTTTGTATTATTAATTATAGTAGAAATGTGATACTGTAAGATCCATTGTTGTGACAATCAGATTTAAAAACCTCTGTTGTATTATGCTGACTCACACAGAGATCAAGAATCAGCATATGAATCTCAACGATGGTGACAATTAAAAGTTGTTGCAGTGCATGCTGGGTACCAGCACAGGTACTCACCCAGACTCCCATCATGCATTGTAGCACGAATACCTTTATCACCAATGCTGAGATTTATATGCTGATTCTTGATATCTGTGTGAGTCTAAGTGATGCCATAGATGATAACTTTTTGTCCACAAACTGTTTGTTAAATCTTTCACTTTATCTTTTTACCACAAAACTGCTGGCTCTTATGTTGCAGAATCACAGTTTTACTATAATGAATAGAACTAATAATACATCACCTGCTTCACAAAAGAAAGATATTAGTTTGACATTACCTTTCAGCCGTTATTTTGTCTATGGAGCAAATGACATGAATATTGTGTGTATGTGTGGAAAAAAACGTGATTACAGAGGCATAAAGCTAGTTAGCGCCAACTAGGGGCCGATTTCTTTCAAAATTCTTACAGAACTATAAAGCCACGAGTCGAACATGCCCATCAAGTTTCGTTCCCATCAGCCTCGAGTAACCTTGTCCGATAACTACTTAAATTTAATTGGCGGCCATGTTTTTTTAGATACGCAAATGTCCTCATAGACTATCGTTGCACCTCATACAAAGACAGCGCAGGCCAATCAAGTGCACACTACGCACTTGAACCCCAATAATAAAAAATACAGGGCAGTCAAATCGGCTGCCAGGCCACTAGGAATTATCCATAGATTGTAAAAAAATATGGACGTAGAGTCCGTGACGTCACCCGTAGGTTTCTGAAGAGCATTTTTGAAGCCTAAAGTGGGCGGAGCCGGCCGTCACCATCTTAGCAGCGCGTCACTGCCGGATAACAGAAAATGGGCAAAGATGCGGGGCGTGGGTGGAGCTGAGGTGCCTGTTGCTGAAACCACGCCCACCTAGCTCGCCGTGATCGAGTTAGCTCAGGCTTAGGAGCTAATGCTATATGCTACTGGCCTTGCGCTAAAGTGACAGCTGACTGGAAGAAATAAAGCCAATAGTTAAAGTTCATGTTTTTGCCCATCGAAATACAATAATAGTAAAAGACATAACTAAACGTGAGACTGTGTATCGTGATGCATTGTTATTCTGCTAGTTAAATTTATGGTTATCAAAATGTTAAAAATGAAAACGTTTTTTTCCAAAGTACTCCTGAGTACATGTGGCTGTATTTAACAGAGTAGCATGATGGTTTGTCATGCAGTGTCATCTGAGGGTGAAAGGTCATGCACATTCAACAGAGGTCTTCTGCCTTGCCCTACACAGACTGAGATTTCTCTGGATTCCCTGAATCTTTTCACAATATTATGTATGCTAGATGGTGAAAGACATAAATTCTTTGCAATCTTGCATTTAGAAATGTGTTTTTGGAATTGTTCGACAATTCTCTCATGATATAAACAGGGATAGCCTGTGTCACGGGAGGATGTAAACATGAAAGTACGCGTCCTTGAGGTTGATCGCTGCAAATCAATCTCGGGGACGGATGCTTTCGAAAATGTGTTTCTGCGTTAGCATCTTGAATGGAACCTTGTAAAGGGCCCAATTCAAGACTCGCAGGTCCAAGATTGGCCGTAACCCACCGCCTTTCCACAATGAAGTACGGGCTGTAGAAGAACTCGAGCCAGGGGAACCAGAGGCACCACAGACGTACACGCGGTGTGGCGGCGAGTTGGAATGAGATTCGAACTCGGAACGCTTGAAGCTTCGCGAGGCTCATTTTGTAGCGTTGACCACAGAGCTATCGACTGAACGCTGTCCAGAGAATGAGCTTAACTAAGCATTATGCTATATAATATTTTGTAATATTTTTCAATTGCAATGTTTTATATTGAAATGTTTTCATTTTTTATTTAATAAAATTATGCTAATCATAACAACCTAGTGTAACCCTATTTAATTCTTAATAAAGAATTAAGAAAACACAAATGCTGCCGACCAACATCGGTTAGCAAGTCCTGATCAATGTTTTCATTTTACGATCATTTAGTTACATGTATTTCACTGTTATGTTTCAGTTAATAAATCTACTGACAAATTAAAATAACACAAAGCATAAGACACATAACATATTGATATGCATAGCCTTGCTAAATTATAGAAAAATTGGACACAATGTTGAAGTTTAGCCTACTTTGCTTAAATTTGATGCAATAATAGAAGCCTACATTTGTTTCAGTTCTAAATTTGTAAAAGTATTATTCTGGTTGAGTACCAACTGTATGCCGAGTCACACAGGTACTGGACTATTGGTAGCCAGTTGTTTACTCTAAAATCCTCTGCGAAAAAAAAAAAAAAACTATTTTGAGTCGCAAAAACACAAGTTCACGGCCCTATGCATGGAGGTACAGGGCTACTCCTGTTGGCGATTCATTATGTCTAAAATACTCCACATATAATATTTTAATTAAGGTACAAACCCCTCCCGGTTTGGAACATAGATTCATGATGTGGGTATTATATAAATGTTGTAACTAAACCACAAATAAAGTCACTTAGTGTACCATAAAAAGAGAATGCAACCGTTAAACAATGTTCACATGATGTTATATATTGGGTAATTATGTCAGGTTTGCAAAAAAATCGTTGTTTGTTCACCGTCGTGCATGTTTATTCATTTAGAGATATACTTAATTTGCTTTGTGTAGACGTCAAGATAAGAAACCCCTCATTTCACAAAGCGATGTCCATATTATGCCCCAACAAAACTATATGCGTTGCTGGACTTTCTACAGCGAAACAAAGGTCTTTGATAAGATCTTTACTAGTTTAACTCACACACTCCTCCCCAAACCAGAGAAAATTAAATGTGAAATAATTTAATAGAAGCCACTCTTCATATAAAGTCTGCGACAACGCGTCACTGGATTGAAATCTAGTTTTCAAACTTGTCTAGTCCATTATACAAGCAAAATGAGTAAGAGACATGCTGAAAAAGAAGAACATGGTAAGTGCATTTTAATAATTCTTTTTAGATTATTAACATTGATAAAATGCTACATTTATGCTACATGTGTGTACATGTGTGTATGTGCATACATATGTATGTAGCATAAATGTAGCATTGGTAAACTAATAAAATAAACTAATATCTAAAATGATCATGTAGCAGGTTGGGAAATACTGAATAAAGTGAGAATTAGATTGCAGAGTGAAGAAAATAAAACAATGTTAGAATGAAACAGAAACTAAACAGGCCATTATCTAAACAAACTACTAATAAAATAGGCAGACATAAGGAAAAATCCAAAGTCCAAATTCAGTCCAGTAGAGTGACCATAAACACTTATGCGACATACCATAAAATGTGTTTTGGACGGAGTCAGTAATTTACATTTACAAAAATATTCAGATGAATCTGTGACTTTTGTAATTATGAAAAAAAAAAATTAAAGTTAATCATTTGACTTTTGTCATTTTGTTTTACAAAATGTTAAAACTGTTTAGTTGGTTACCATACAAATTATGAAAAAATTAAATAAAGTTAATCATGTCTTTTGAAATAGACCTTCATGTTAAAGTCATTGCAACTATTTTGTCTTTTATTTGCAGATGACAAATCAAATATAATTTATACCAAACGGCTAAGGGAAGGACGTTACCCCATAGATTTCAATATTTCAAGTGACATAAATAAGAGTTTACTTAAAAAAGAAACATGGGAAATCAAAAAGGATACTACAAAGTCAATGTTGATTTACTGGACACCATAAACATCATCGACACATTTGACGACCAAAAAACACCAGTAAACAAGGCAAATATGCGAAACATATACACAACGGCTGGTGCTGAGGCAAGTTCGACTGGAGCTGGAGTGATGGCTCGTGCTGAAGTTGGAATTGTTGCAACTTGATCAGTTGAATTTATTGCTCTTTTCCTCAGTATTGTTGTCACAGTATGGGTTTGTGTTTCCCTGGTTCACCACTAGAGGTCCCCTTCCCCCACGGTGTCAGACACATTAGAAACTGCATTTCCCACAATCCTTGTCTGTTCTCATCATTGTTCATTGCACCCAGCTGTCACCCATTATGATTGTTAGTCTGTGTGTTTAAGTACCCTGCTTGTTTAGTGTTTGTTACGGAGTCCTTGGCCCAGTCCCAATTCTCACTTGAGCCCTAAGGCCTTCCTGGAAGTGGACACTTGTTGAAAGTGCACTTAGCGGAGTAAGTGCGCAAGGGCCCGAAAGCTTTGAAGAGCAGAATTGGGACAGTTTTACCCACGTCACTGTCTACGTCACTTCCGTTGTGATCATGAGTTAACATCCGAGTTAACATGGCGCTGGCCACAGTTGCGATATTTGCAGTTTGCCTGCTAAAGTTGATAACAACTCACCACCAGTTTCTTATCAGACGAATTATTAGGAACCGCAGGAGAAGGCGGCTTTTACGCCAGATCCAAACATGCATGCCGATGCCCGACCAACAGGTAAATTCATTTTATTTTACATTTCAATGTACCGTTCATTTGGCTAATGTGTGTGCTGCTAATAATAGCTGTAACATGATACAATCCTTTGAATGAATTTTTTTTTTTTTACTTTTACAACCTTTCTGTTAATGTTATTCATATTAAAACCGTTTTTGGCTAAGATAAATTGTGATATAACCTAAACTATGAAGTAATGCAAACTATACTGCATTATACTGAGAGCTGTTCCTAATATTTTGTCAATTTGGTGAGTGAGTGTGGATATCAAGAACAGCTCTCAGTATAATGCAGTATAGTTTACATCACCACCACCACAAATGAGTGTCCAAAATTACAATGAAAATGGATCAACTCCTCTAATAAATTCAATTATAAAATGAATAAATACTTTTTCATGTTGTGATCTGTTTTCCTAAATCTGTCATTCAAATTTATTTACTTTTTTTTTTGCCTTTTTAAGTTTGACAGACTGATCAGGTATGCCAGGCTGAACCATTCCATGCCTGTCCTTCTGGTGTATTTCGATGTTGAGAAAGACCTTCGACCCGACTACCGCCTTTCAAGAAAATCAATGGATGGCTTGATGGATATTCTGCACAGGCACCAAGACCACGGCTGGGGATCTTATTTGGAAGTCCTAATATTTGTGTACTGGATTGCCCATGGACTGTCTTATAGAGTCACTGCCCGGGCGTTCTCTGTGCCAAAATCCACAGTGTTCCGTGTGGTCCACAGAATTGCTCAGAAAATTATGGACATTGCAGGTAAAGTGATTTTCTATCCACGTCATGATGAACTTGAAGAAGTTGGCCTGCGATTTGGACGCCTTGCTCGGCATACAGCATTTGACAAGGCTGTAGGGGCAATAGATGGATGCCATATTCGGATCAAGCCTCCAAATCATAACAAAGAGGACTATTTTAATTACAAACAATTCTATTCTATCCAAATGCAAGCCATCTGTGACTCTGAGGGACGTTTCCTTAACATCTTTGTTGGTTTTCCTGGCTCTGTACATGATACCCGTGTTCTAAAAAACAGCCCACTGTATGTCAATGCTGAGTACCCACCACCTGGCTTTATCCTTCTTGGTGATGGGGGATATCCCTGCATACAGTCCCCCATAACCATCATCACACCCTACAAACTGCCACTTCAAGGAAGGGTCGAGGAACGCTTCAATCAAAGCCATTCACGTGCGCGTTCAATTATTGAACGAGCCTTTGGTATGATGAAGGCACGCTGGAGGGCAACACTCTTCAAAGCCTTAGAAGTAAAGGTTGGCTTCTGCACAGAGGTGGTCACTGCCTGTGCATTTTTACACAATGTATGTCTTACCCATGGTGATGTCCTGGAACCAGAGCCAGCTGATGATGACCCACCACAACCACCAACAGCAGATTCTGGACAGGAGAGAAGTGGCAACCAGCTCCGGGCGAGACTCGCTGCACATGTATCAGCACCCCTTAATGTTCAAGGGCACCTTTTGGAACATGACTACATAACTTAATTTAAAGTACCTCATACCTCAACACACACATTGTTGTCACAGATGTAGAAAGTTAACACCCTAATTATTACATTGGTCTCTGACATTGCACATCAACATGTACCTACCTATTTTGTGTGAAATTGTTTACTTACAGTTCTGTGTATATATTTTTGTAAAATTAAAAATGTTGTCAATTACTTTTCAACTGCAAGTACCACATTTATCTGTCCTGAAAATGTTTATACTTCTGTGGTTATAAGCAGTGGCGCCTCCAGAAATTTTTCATAGGGGTGGCCAGATGGGGCCACTTAAAATCTTGGGGTGGCACACCAAAACTATAAACCATAATTTCAGAATTGTATTCTACTGTTGTAGTAAACCGGCCTGTAGAAAACTATCAGAAAGACTTAAGGAAACTCCTACTGATATACTTTGGTTTATTGAGTTATATTTAATGTTACTAATGATATTAGTAGGGCCCTACTAATATATATTATATTATATATAATGATATATATTATATAGATATGATATATATAAGGACCCTCGCCCCGCGGCAAATTTCCAGATACTTACATAATTGTGATGAATTTAATCCTTTTTAAGTTATTATTTTGCAGTGTAAGATTACAGTTAAGACCTTTAAATATTTCATAAATGTATTATGAATTTTGAATAAACTTAATGAGTGTATAAATCAGCAGCAAAAAGCAATTCTTGAAAAAAATCTGCACAGTAATTTTATAAAATCTAAATATGTTAATAAAACAAATTACTATTAGTTCTCTTATAAAATTCAATCAGACAATCATACATTTCACAATTTTATATTTATATATGAATGTCAAGAATTCAGAAGTGCATATATAGCCTACACTACAAAGAAATAATATGCAATTAAATTATGCTTATTTTAAATGTATTGAGCAGGCTAGGTATAACAAAATATATTGGCTTTTAATAATATTTCAGTGCGCAAACCCATGATAACATGAAAAACAGAGCGCACACAGCGTGTATGCGCATCGCGGGTGCAGAATGATGTGCTCAAAGCAACATGTAGTCACAGTGTGCAGCGCTGCGCTGCATAAGTGCGCATTTAAAAGTTCACGTCACAAAGCGAAGAAATGTCGAGCGCACAAATCCTAGTGCGATTTGTTCCTTTGTTTCACAGTTTTGAATGCCAGTTATTGTGCGTTTGATGCCGATTCATAGTCCTTGTGATGTGTGTGTGTGATCTAGCAAGCACACGGTAGTGAGTCGTTTAAAAACAGCAACAAACTCACACAAAATAAAGTAATTTTATGCAAATCTACAGCCTTTTATCTACAGATAATGCATTATAATGTGAATGTATCATATTGGAGAGAGTTTTACCGTGCATCCAAGAGGCGCGCGCGCTGTTTGAATATGAATGGAGAATGATTGACAGCCGCAGAGGAGGGAAAGCGAGTTTCCGTATACTTTAATGATGTAAATAGACTTCTGTCCCTCACATTAAGCTATGGAATGACTTCAGATGACTTTGTCACCCAAACTGAAGTGAAAAAATCGGGAGGCGCCGAAAAGCGCGCTGTTTGCATCCCTGCTCGTCAAAACGTGGCAAAGACACATCAAAAAGCTGCTGAAACAGTATACTGTAACCGTTTGGCACTTAAAAAGCACGTCACGACACATGTCACGACACCCCGTCTTCTTTTACTAAAGAATATTTTTGACTTATTTATAAAATGCATAACTGATGCTACTAAAATTTGTACTGGCCATTGGGGTGGCCAGTGGGGTGGCCAGGAGCCCTGGTGGCGCCATTGGTTATAAGCCAACACTTGTACCTGCTGGTATTGTTCTGCATTGTCAGCTCATTAATTTTTTTATAAACTTGTCTTGAAGTACTTTGTTTCAGTAAAAAAGTGATTTTTCTAAATTATAAATGTTTCTCTTCATTTGAGACACATACCAGACTTTTACTGATAAACATAAATTGGCAGCAAATTTTTTCCAATGTACACTAATACATGATTAAATAAAGTAAAAAAAAAAATCTTCTTTATGTAAACAATTTTATTTGCTGTCATTCATGTTAACATTTAATTTTTACTTATCAGTTGTGAACAGTTGATAAAGATGAAACAAAGACAAAACAAATGTACCATTTAATTAATGTATTAATAATTATAATAATAAATTGCATATATACCAATTGTCTTGTCCAAACCAAGAAATACAGCCAAAGTTCGCTGAAACATAAAATATACATTACATCACTCAATGGTGTTAACACAGTGAGCACTTATACAGGAACAGCAAACAACAAACAGAACTCGAAGCAGGAAGTTATTACTTCTCTGTCATGTGGTCAACCAGCTTTCCAAATATATCTAACATCCTGTCCATTTGCTGCTGAGACTTTTGGAGCCAAGCATTATCCCTTTCATTTTCTTCCTTCTGTGTTTTCTCTTGCCGCTCACAGAAGTCTTTAAGAAAATCTATACTATCACTCTTCCTCTTTCTCTTTCCTGGTCTGACATCAGTTGATGTACCTGGTTGATCACTCTGGGGGTCTGTGGAGTTTCCTGCTTGGAGGTCTGTTGTCTCTCTATCTGTGGAGAAGCCTACTGGAGAAATTGCTTCAACCTCAACCTCACTGACGGGTGTCTGGGCTCTCTCTACACTACTGTGTCCAGATGAGAACAGATGGACTGGTCTGACTGAGGGTCTCTGGCCAATGGCTTCATGCATGGCTGCATAGAAAATCCATGAGGCAGCAGTGACCTCTCCTGCATCTGTCCCTGACCCAGTTTTTGGCAGTGTTAAGTCCTTTGTAAATTGTAATAGTTATGAAGGGGTAAATTAACATTATTTACATGGGTTTACATTCTAGATAGTCATCAAAAACTACTACCAATACAATATAAGCATTACAAAACATGTGAAGGTGCAGTTAACGTTACCTTGTACTTTTTCTTTAAATTTTCCCACTTCTTTTTACACTGCTGCTGAGACACTTTCCCCTCCAGCCCCATGATTTTGATAATTTCCCTGAAAAGACACACATTCATCCATTAGATCACTTTGCAATGAAGTCCTTACTTTCAAATTACAAACGTGTCTGCTCATGTTATGGCCATGTTAACTTACTCATATCCATGGCTAGAGGCATTCCTGTGCCCAGTGAATAGCCGCTCATTCTCTGCCCTGAACTTTATAAAATTAAAAGTTTGCTCGTCGGACCCTGACAAAAGAAAGTGAAATAATTGTATCATAGTGTATCATCGTGTATTATGTTATTTATCGCTCATATTCTGATGAAAAAAACTATTTTCACTTACACTTAAAAATAAATTTCTTCTCCATTTGTGTCTTCTTGTCCTCTTGCCGCTTCTTTTTTCTCCCGGTGTCCTAACAGCAACCGTTTTGCACCCCCATTGGTTAGCTGTCGAAACGTCACGACACTACAAGCATTCTGGGTAATAGCCCACAGCAAAGTGAGGTCTGATGCACACTTGCGAAAAGGGCGCATTAAGTGCCCTTACGATCACCCCTGGAGAACACATTAGAGGATCGGGACACCCTACGGCCTTGCACCCCTTAGCGAGAACGCGCATTTGAGGGGCACAAGGGCAGAAGTGCGGATATTGGGACAGGGCCCTTATCTATTATCACACCACGTCTGAGGTCTGTCTGCTCATTGCGTTTGGATTGCGTATGTGGATGTTGACCCCTGCCTGGACTGTTTTGTGAGTAACGGATATCGCTATTAAAAACTTGCTGCATTATTGAATCTTCTGCGTTCCTTGAGTTTGGATCGTGATAATTGTCCTTCCCTTTGTCAAGTCGTCTTCATTTATATAGCGCTTTTAACCATGGATTGTTTCAAAGCAGCTTTACAGAGATAAACATATCCCTTTGTAAAGGGATAAGAAACAGTTCATGTAAATAAAATAATTTAAAAACAATCTCCACAATAAAGTCAATAAAAACCTTTATTGTTGAGTCTATATTTGATGAGTCACACTGTTATCTAAAGTCAGTACAATATATTTTTTACCTTTACAACCGTTTCAACATCTTGATTGTCGAGGCTGATTTGACGGCAGCCGTCTCCCTTTACTGTAAGTAATTACATCTCCTGTCCTGTATTTGATAACAGAGCACATTCACGAGTCCACTGCAATATATTAATTGAAATAAACTGTATCTGTCACAGATTTTATTCACTTAAATCCATGATCAAATAAAGGCTTTTTAAACTTTTTTTTTTTCTACATTATTCGAGTGCCTTGGAGTATGAACATAATCATTTTGTGGGGAAAAACTAAAAATAATCATGCTCCTGAGAGTTTTGCTGCCAGTTTATCACGCCAGGTACTTTGGTCCCGTCTCACTGGACAGGGTGGAGGCAAACCAATGTCCTCAACAACTTCAGTTACGCCTCCTGTTGTCGGGCAGATATTATGGAGAACTGCACAAGCCACGATGACAGTTGGGGCAAAGTAAGCAACTTACAGCCAGCATCTGAATGGATGGGGAAAGCTTCCTATTGATGTAGTCCTGGCCAGCGGGCCCAGTGGGGGTTTGCCAAATGATCAAAACCATGGCCGATCTCATGAAGCTCCTGGGCAATTGGGAACTTTATGGTCTCCTGGTAGCCTGGTTAAAACCAGACCATTCTCAGTTGTAACTGAGTTATGGTCTGGCAAAGCGTCATAGACAAATCATTTCCAGAGGGGCGTCACCAACGGACGTCACGGAAAGACCAATCAGAGCGATGAAGGAGATGACGTATGCAGAGTGGCGGAGAAACTTCTCCGAGTGTTGTTCTTTGCTCGGTTTTTAACAAAAAGGAAACGTTCAAATCGCTTAAAACAGACGCGATAGCTGACTCGAACGAGTGATGTTCGACGGCGGCATCCATCTTTGTAATGTAGGCTACAAAATCTGCTTCAAAATCCCAGCGCTGTCGTCATTGTGTAAAGCCCGCCCCAACGTTTCTGATTGGTGCCTCAAATTCGACGGATTGGAAATGGGCTTGAATCTTTGCCAGACTAACTTTCAGAGCAAATCTAAATTTGCCGGAAGTTATCTGGGTTTTCCCAGGCTAGTCTGCTTGCACAGGGCTGCAATCTTTATGGTTCCAGTAGCATTTATTTCTGCATAGATTGGAGCCTATACAGTGAGTGAATACAGTGGTTCAACCTTAATCGACCCTTCGCTAAGCCCCGCCCTCCCTAGTTTACTGTTGCTATGCCTGTCAAGCTTTCGCGCCTGGCACGTCTATTACAGTGTGTATGCACCGGTGTCAGACATTCCCAATGAGATAATTAGTAATTTTTGGCGAACATGTGAAATATCTGAGAGAGCAAGACAAAAGGGACTGCAGTATGCATTCGAGGGATATATCCACGACATAATATGCAACCGATGAGAGAATAATTTCATAAAAATTGAAGCTAAAGCCTATAGTCCCAGCACAAACAGCAAACGCCTCATACGCTGATCATTCAAATAGGAAACACACAAATTGAGGAACGGCTATGTTCGTGCACAGCAGGGTAAGTGAAATGTGAAAATAATCTAATAATTATAAATCAAACAGTGTATCCAGATTTATCCATAAATCTTGTGGAATAACACTAACACCGGGAGTTAATGTTAGTGTAAAGTTAACGTTACTCAGTCAGGGGTAGCAGGCCGTCGATTAACAAAATGCTTAAGTATATTTTAAAGTATGTCAGTGAGCCTCCGTCTTGTCTTTAATCGTCTTATTTTACGTTAAAATATATGCATTATGAACAAAGAACCGTCATTATTTCCAACTTCCAAGCAATAGGTGTTTTTGTTAATCCTGTCGACACGAATGGGGTCTCCCACACTGCTTGATCCACGCCCATTATTTCTCCCCTTGGCTTTTAGATTTTCGGTAAGGAAAAAAATTCCAAACATTTAGGATACCGGGTATCAGATTTGCACAATCCATACGCACAACGCTCCTTCCTCGAAAGCTTGCCAGACCTCCCGCGCCTAGTTACGGTTGCTAAGACACGATTGGCGGGCGTGGCTTAGCGAAGGGCCAATTTAATGAAGCGACAAGAATACTTGTTGTGTGCAAAAACAAACAAAAATAACGATTTTATTCAACAATTTAGTTGTAGCCTGTGTCAGTCTCCTACGCAGTTTCCATTGTAAATAGTACAGCACTTTCGAGTTCTACAGCAGCCGATGCTGTTCACGCGAGCACCACGACGCATGCGTGTGTGAGGATGACAGGAGATGCACTGTATTTACAACGGGAACTGTAAGTAAGATTTCTTACAGAAGTCTCTTCTCCATTTATTTAATAAAAAATACAGTAAAAACTGTAGTATTATTACAATTTAACATAGGCTATCTGTTTTTCTATGTGATAGTAAACTGTAATTTATTCATGTGATCTGAATTTTCAGCATCATTACTCCAGTCTTCAGTGTCACATGATCCTTCAGAAATCATTCTAATATGAAGATGTAATGCTCAATTCTTACTATTATCAATGTTGAAAACGGTTTAATATTTTTCTGGAAACAATGATACATTTTATGCAGAATTATTTGATGAATAAAGTTGAAAGAACAGTATTTATTTTAAATAGATTTTGTTAACAGTGTAAAACCCTCAATTTAATGCATCGAATGAACGGAAACGCTATCATGTCACAATAGTTTTTTATCGACATTTAGAAAATATCGCAAAAGTTTTGCTTAAATATGAAGAATGTGTGTTGTTTGCTCCCACCATACCCTCCATTGCTTTTTCTTTTATATTTCTTGCATTGTCCCGCAAAATGTCATGGGGGTTTGTCTATTGCTTGTCTATTTCCCAGGAGTTCAGCATCTCCTCGATAGCCTGTTTTATATGCTCTTCTGTATGAGACCCATGAAACTGATGACAATGCAATATCACCCACTTTAAATAAAGGTGACAAACAAACAAAATATATTCTGTATACTTTATTCTTACAGATTATACTGTATTAAGCAATTAGTTGTGCAAAACAAGATATCCACTTTTATCAATGGTTAGGCAACTTTCTTGACATAAAGAAAATAATGAAATAGTATCTATTCTTGAATAGTTATTAAATAACTATTGAAGAATAGACACTATTAAATTATTTTCCTACTTTTTCTTATACATTTGTGATTTATAAAATCTGTAATTGTAATCTGATCAATTTTTCATTTGCTGTCATGTTCTCTTTTTAATGAAAGTCATTAGAGATAATGGACAGGAAATCACTGGGAAAACCCTTGTGTACCACCTAAAATCTGTCGACTTAATATTCACATTTATTTAAAATCACTGTATTGTGGAGGATTTTCTGCAGGAAGGTGATGCATGGCAGGGTTGCTGACCACAGGTATCTAAAAGAAAAATAATATATATGATCAGCTTCCTTGCTTACCGATTACTTATTTATTGATATTATTAAACAATTAATGCACCCATTACTCAGTGCTTTACACACTTCCAGTTCATATATAGTGACACTAAATTCAAATAATACATTTGTTTTGTGGAACAGTTTTTTTTTTTAGCACCATTTTACTCAAAGTTTAATTAAACTGGGGTTACAAGCTCTTCTTACCTCTGAGTTGTTAAGATCTTGGAAGTGATTGTGCCCAAAACAACACGGTTGTTGAGTTAAAACTTGTGGAACAAACGGCACCTTTGGAAAAATACACATGTAGAGTTGTATGTCTTCTCACTGTGAAACGCCACACATGCAATGACACTGGCAGACAGTTTCAGTATTACAGGTTTATAGACATCAATGTACTTCAAATGAAGTAGAAAAAAGCAAAAAACAGAAATCCTTTTGAAATGTCCTGGTGAGGAACCTTATGCTTTCATTTGGATATCTTGAAATAATTTCACAATTGAAAAACTACATGATATTCTCATGGTAATGTTGATGTTTTTAAAGCAGTTAAATTTGGAGTTTTGCTATTAGTAGAGATGTTGCTGCTGAACACTGTTGAGAATCACTCACACACACACACACACACACACACACACTCAGGTAATTCATACTCGATGGATAATCTCTGCATATCAATGGTTCAAAACTCCATTACTAGCTCTAAAATCATGTTTTGGAATAAGGTATGTGTAGGTGTCACGATTTAGTCTTGGCTCTGTCACGATTTAGCCTTGTCTCTGTCACGTTTTGGTTTTGTTCATGTCATGTTCCATGTCTGTCATGTGATTCCCTGTTTGTCATGTGATCTTGCCATGTGTCTTGTCATTGGTTAATCGTCTGTTCATTGTTCACAGGTGTCCCTTGTCTTGTCATTAGTCTTGTGTATTTAAGCCCTCATGTTTGCCATATGTCTCTGTCAAGTATTGTTTCTTGTAACCTCTGTTGTGTAAATCTATGTCCATGGTTTTGTTTCATGCCACGTCATGCTTTGTTTTGTGTTCTGATCTTGTTGTATGTTATTTTTGAGTAAATAAACTGCATTTGAGTTCTCTATACAACTTGCCTCCAGAGGATCCTTACAGAATACTTGACCCACACAATGAACCCAGCAGTTCTGTCTCTATTGAACCTCCGTCAAGGTGACCAGGCCACCGAGGCCTATGTTCTGGACTTTTGTGGACTGTGCCATCAGGTGGAATTTAATGATGTGGCTCTTAAGGACATTTTTCGTTTAGGGCTGAACGATCCGGTGTGGTCCCGATTGCCAGGGGAAAAATAAATTTTTCCCTGGCCCAGTATATTGATTATGCCCTTTTAATAAGCGGCTCAACTTTTACTGTGGGTTTGGTGGACGAGGAGCCCCGCAACCCTACAGTGCCCTTCAAATCACGCCTGCTAAGCCTGAGCCACTTCACGTCATGCATGCAAAGGCTGAGAATTTTCACATCATGGCTCCCGAGTCTGAGCTTCTTCACATCAAGCCTGATCTTCACGTCATGCCTGACCAGCATGAGCTTCATGTCATGCCTGAGCCACTTTACGTCATGCCTGCCGAGCCTGAGCTTCTTCACGTCCAGCCTGAGCTTCACGTCATGCCTGACCAGCCTGAGCTTCACGTCATGCCTGACCAGCCTGAGCTTCACGTCATGCCTGACCAGCCTGAGCTTCACGTCATGCCTGAGCCACTTCACGTCAGTCACGCCCGTGATAGGCCCCTTGATGGGACCATGGAGCCCGCGCCACCATGGCCACCTGAACTGCCGGATCCGCCCTGGCTCCCTGCAGTGCCGGATCCGCCCGTGTCCTGTCCCCCTGTACGGGCCTGGCCCACCATCCCTCCCCCAAGACCGCCTCTGTTCCACCACCCTCCTTGAACATTGTTTTTCTTTGGGTGTCTGGAGCCACCCTTAGAGGGCGGGATCTGTCACGATTTGGTCTAGTCTTTGTCACGTTTTGGTTTTGTTCATGTCATGTTCCATGTCTGTCATGTGATTCCCTGTTTGTCATGTGATCTTGCCATGTGTCCTGTCATTAGACTGTGTATTTAAGCCCTCATGTTTGCAATGTTTTTGCCAAGGATTGTTTCTTGTTACCTCTGTTGTGTAAATCTATGTCCATGGTTTTGTTTCATGCCACGTCATGCTTTGTTTTATGTTCTGATCTTGTTGTATATTATTTGAGTAAATAAACTGCACTTGGGTTCTCTATACAACTTGCCTCCAGAGGATCCTTACAGTAAGAAAGCAGCTCTACAAGAAATGGTGCTTTAAGGACAACCTGATAAAAGTCTTGAAATAAAATATATGAACTGTTTTTAAGTAGGGGGAAAAATGATTCCATTGAATTAGTAGTTGCATGTTTCGGAGTGAAAAACTGTAGTGTGATCATGTACATCACATGTGCGTGTGCAGCTTATAATACCACATTTTTAGAGCTGCTCGGTTCACAGTAAATGCTGCTTCTCACAAACTCCATCTCTGCAAGTACTGTGAGTTTAACATTGGGTAATGCAATGTGTGCAAAGTTCACTTTATATTTACATAAAACATTTTTGTGGTCTGAATTTTACATGGTAAAAGAATTTTTAAAAATAGGTTTAAACATTCGAAAGTAAAGAATTTAAGAAATAACTATTTGTATTGTAAGTTGTAGTACTTGTTGGTTCTTGTAAAGCGTGAACCCAAGTTTGAGCACCCTTGAAAAAAACAATTTCCATTCCATATCTGAAGGATTTCAGCTGACAACAACGTTTGTTGAAGACTTGACACATCACTCACCTGTGGAGAACAGCAGCAGGCGACTTTACAGGCAAATGCTGACAGAGAGATGGAGATGATAAACTGAAGGAAGGCGAATATCAACGATACACCACTGATTCCCCAGAAGAGAGTCTGAGAGAGAATTCAACATTAGCACAAATCATAATGACAAAATAATTCATAATTAGCACTCACATCCGTACACTGGCTGTTCAGAAGTCATAATCATCATCCTTGAGGTTCATATAGTAATACAACATATTTATAGGTCAAACTGGACAGAGTTTAAAATTAATGTATAATGCCTTCTTGCATTGTCTTGTTCAGTAATAGCAAAATATCTATAAACTACTTCTGAAGCAGATTAAGGCTTGACTTTTGACAAGTGTAGTGAATTTACTATAATTACTAAATAAATGTGAATGTAAAAGTTTGTGACATACCTTATACTTGTCCTCAATATAATAACAATCATAATCATTGCAGTAATTGTACATGTTGAATGGCCCTAGACCCAAATCCATTGAAATTATGATAAAGGAAGTGCCTGCAGTTATAGCACTGAAAATGTTCATTCCAAGTGAACCTTTCACCTATAGGTCAAAAAAAAAAATGGATTAATAAATTAGCAAGAACTTTAGTTTGTAACATAGGTGGAAAGGTTTATGGAGTGTGATAAAAATAAATACTTGTCATAAATAAATAAAATATACCCCCAAGCATCAATGATCAGAGTTCAAGCACCAAAGGCACATGTGGATGATTAAGGGATATGATTGAAATGTATCTAATAACTACATTATTAAAAATACTGTCGTTTTACAGCAAACAGTACAGTATCATCCGAGCAGACATTTAACGGCGACTCAGCGCTTTTGTTTCTCTTGTTTTGGGGCTAAATTTCTATCACGTTGTCTGAGAACTGATCTTTCAAGATGCCATCAGTTTGATGACGTCACCAGAAGTCCAGAAGTATTAGTCGCTGAAATTTAATTGGTAGCGGACACGTTTTTTTTTTTATGTAGCCGAGTCATACTATTGTTATGACATCCACCAAAGAAGATTTATATTAATTTTCAACTTTACTGATCCTTCAGTTACATTGTTAAGGAATTTAAGTTGTAGCTCAAATGTCATGTAGTTTATGTCTATTAAATTTTCGGTGTTGCGTTTAGGATAAAAATATAAATTTCTGAAAAATGTTTAATTATTTAATACAATGTATTGTATTAATTGCCAGCAACCTCCCTAAATGCAATGAGAATTTTTTTTTGAAGATTGGACCAACAGCCTTATATTGGCATGCTTCTGTCACAAGCGACAATGGGATACAGAAATATAGTGGCTAGCATAGTTCATGTTCGGAAAAGATGAAAAAAATCTTGGAGAAAAAAAACGAGTTTCAGAACATTTAAAATGGCAGAAATGGAATGAAATACCATTGCTATAGATATACATCACAACATCACAACAGAAAATCAGTACAAACACAACATGGTTCCAGTACCTCTGGTGTTTAAACCCCTAAAAATAACAAGTGTTGTGTACATACCAAACACAAACTGGAGGGTGAATTCAGTTTGTTTTCTGCAGAAATGCAGAGTGAGCCTGCGCTGATGTACTGAGAGCAGAGAGAGAGACAAAAATCAAGGCTTCTGTTGGAAAATGTGACTTGTGTTATAAAAGACACAACACTTAATTGTATAATTGTTTCTTACGATGAGAGATCCCCAGTAAGGAATACCACTAAAGACAAAGATGGAATCTGCATAAACTGTAGACACGATTCCCAACAGGAGAGTCAACAGACCAATCATTATCTGGACAGTCTGTGAAGGACAAGAGAGTCTTTTATAAAGTAAAACAGAATAAAATTTTGGGGAACAATATAACATGATCAATATAAATTTATAACAGCTGTAGTGATGCATTTATGCTTGTACTACAAAAATATCTAGGTCACAAACTGATTTGTGGATGAGCAAAACTGAAGAAAGTACTGCCAAAGTACTATCAACCAATTAACTGCAACACAAGGGAAAATCGTATTCTGGATCATTGTTACACTGCTTTCCGTGATGCATACAGAGCCCTTTTATCTGTCTATAGATGAATAGTAGACTTCAGAAGACAGAAAGGAGTACACGCCCCCATCACCATCACCGTTGACACAGTGGAGAGGTGTTTGAAATATATTTGAAACTAACAAATAGTTGATAGTGATCAAGACCTGCAGGCCAAGTTGTGTGTACTTAGGGGGTCGATGAATTGTCACACCTTTAGTACAGTGGGGGAAGTTGTATTTATCTGATTGATCAGTTTGAATGTCTCATATTTTGGTTGGAGTCACATGGTCAGGGAAAGGATAAAAGAATATTGTAACTGATGCTCTGTCTCTTTTATGCTCTGGCTCCCTTTCTTGGGTCTCTCTCTCTTTACCTCCTCTTTTATCTTACTCTCTACACACTATCTTTCTCTCTCTCTATCTGTCTCTCAGCTAAAAATGTACATGCTGGGTAAGATTAATGGTATAATTTATCATCACCTCATACATCTATTTTGTAACTACTTTAAGTGTAATCATAACCATATGCGTACTCGTCGTAGACTGAATGGGATCATGCCAGGGAGCCAGTCATCTTCGAGTACTATTGAGCGAGCCAATGGAATTTGGCGTGCGTGACTTGCATCGCAAACTACGCCCTCACGGCGCGGGTATAAATGCGGAAGTGGATGCACGCACTAGTTGCCTTACACTTCTGAGTTGATTGTTTGATGTCTCTGAAGAGTACTGTTTACAACGAGCGAGTGTGTCGGTCTGGAAGTGTAACATTGCCCGAGTCAGATCCAGAACTGTCAGCTATGCTGAAAACAGGCCACCGAGGCTGCCGGGCTCGAGTGGAATCCTCCACCGTGTCCCGGTCAGTCTCGGTTGGAGGATTTGTATCTCGGGGTGGACCGCGGTGGCTCTCAGCTTGCCACCCCAGTGCCTTTCTTTCCCGAAGTGCATGGAGAGCTTACCAGGTTGTAGACGGCACCTTTCTCTGCAAAAAACTGCCTGAATAGCTTTTCCCCCTCATTACCCTTGATCGAGGTGCGGTGAAGGGAAGCGAGGCTATCCCTCCAGTCGAGTGGTCAGTCGTGACACAGGTGCACCTGTGTCCGGCGGCTGCTGTCCTTTGGGGGGATCCTCGTCTCCCCCCTAAGGACTGTGAGTTCTCGTCCGTTCCGACAGGCCGCCTCCTCTTTGTGTGCCAAGTCTACAGGTCTATCAGGCCAGGGCACTCATGGACATGCACGAGGGAAGCCCAGATCATGCGCTCATAAGTGAGCATGGCGGAAAACTGTCCCCAACAGTTCTCTGCCGGCCAAGTGCAGACGGAGGCCATCCGGCACATCCTGCCCCGGTGGGCCGCTGCCTGCTCGTCGCCAAGGGCATACCCCTGCTGCCGCTCCCGCTGGGCCTCCACAGCAGCCTCCAGCCAGGCCTTAGCATGGAGCCGGCCACAGTAGGGACGCCCAGCCCGCTCCAGGCGCTGCCAAGCCAGATGACAATCGACAGCAATAGCAATTCAGAGCGGGCCACTCACAGATGGAGGAAGATGCCTATTGAAGTTGGACACAGATCCACTCCCTCCCCCCTGGTCAGGGGCGAGTGGAGTCTTCGTTTGTGTGTGTGTCTGTTCCACCACTGGCTCCTAAAAAAGTGTACCCAACAGTACCCTTCAAAGAAAGAGCAAATTCCTCTGTTCCTGGGTCCCAAGAGGGCAAGTCTGGCGGTGTGCGACCCTGTAAAGCCTTGCACTTCTCAGCCCCCTCTTGTTCGCCAGCACGGCAGCTGGATGCAGTTCGAGGACCATTCATCTGCCTTCTCATGCATCCCTGGCCGTCTTGTGGAGACAGGTAAGTGTTGTGCACCACACTTAGACCCTGCTTCGGGCCGCCTTCGGGCCTTCCGAGCCGGGTCCCTGTCCTCTACCTCGCTGCCCCACCTCGGGTAAGTCTGTGGTTCCCTGGCCCGGTTCGTAGAAGCCAAAAATGCTTCCCAACCGGTCCAGATGGTGTTGAGTAAATTTGCTCCTAAAAATAGTGACTTTAGTCAGACCTAAGCGTTGAGCAGTGCTCCTGTCTTGTGTGCGCACATCACAGTCTTGATGATGACAGTCTTGATGATGACAGTCTGGTGATGACACGATGCAGCCACTCCCTCCAGCCTTCATTGTATCCTAAGGAGGTGGGTCACTACCATCTTGGTCCTGTGTTTGAGACGGGCCCTTTTTCAAAAGCCTCCGTTCAATTTGTTACACAGAGGTGTAGCGATTCTTAGCTCAAATAAAGGGAATATAATTTTAATGACTGGTCATGAGTATGTCCAGTAATCGCATACATAGTTTAAAATTACCCGTAAAGTGAATAAGTTACGCACGGTCGGTATGGACAACGGAATACAATGAATCAGTCCATTCTCTATACAGGTAGGTAAAATTAGATCAATTGTATATATCAATAATCGAATATTAATATGTCAATTGTCTAAGATAGATCGATTGTCAGGACAATCTTGCATGGGGTCAATTTATTATCAAATGATCTGCTTTGTCCAGCAAAACTGATCGTCCGATCTTCATCAAACCTCATCAAAGTTATTATAGACGTTCAAGAGAAGTTATTCTCTGGCCATGAAAATTAACTTTCCTGTTCTATAAAAATACTATTTAAGTATGGTCAAATTTGTAAAGCTCGTAGCTTGACCGAACATTTAAGGGACCTCGTAATGTGAGCAGCAGACAGCGTCAATCAAATGAATATAATGTATTTAATAAAGGAAAACTACATATACAGGCAAACTAAAGTCACACAGAATAAAAGTATATACAAAGTTTAAAGCAACAAAACACTGAAAGAAAATGATAGATAAAAAGAGTTATAGAAAAAGGGAGGGAGAGAATGAGAGAGATCGAAAGATCCCTGAATGGCAGATTTACCTGGACAGTTAACCTTTGAGAGACAACAAGGAAACAAATCTTAATGCTCTGAAAGCTTGATAAACGAATACTTGCACAATAGCTCTCTTGTGGTGCTGAGTCAAGAAGGCATATATGTGTGGCTTTCCGTCGGAGCGTCACGCGGTCTGTCATTTTGGAGCACGCTTCATCACCGGTTTAAATGTCCATTGACGGTAAAGTTGGCCAGCTAATTCAGGCTGAATTCATTTCACTCATTCCACAAGTGGAAATGAACAAAGTAGAAAACGAAAAAGGAAAACAAAACTTAACAAAAGAAACAAAAGAAAACTAAACTAACGGACTGAAAAGAAGATCTTGACGGACCTTCTTGACGGAGAAGGTGAAAAGGAGGTAAGAGAGAGAAGCTTGGCGCGTCTCTTTAACCCTCTGGGGACCAGAAACGCGCCGGCGCGTTTTGCTCGTTTTTTTCACATAGCAGAAAAATAGACTTAAAGTACTACCATAATTTCTGTTCATATAGAGTTAAGAAATATGAGAAAATAATCTGTTAAATGTCTACTTTTTTATGTGCCCACATACAATCGAAATAAAATATTGTGCTTTTGTAAAATAAAGAATATAAACAGGGTTTGCGTTCTGCCTCTCAGTCACCGTGAACTTTTTTCCTGGAGCACGTCTCTAATCTTCAACAAAACTCAGCAAATACTATTCACCCAGACATGAGCAATATATCTTTTAAATCATTTGAGTTTGTACTTTTAAATGATCCGATTCAAAACTAAAATAAATATTCTCCGTTTATGTAATCTATATAAAAAGAGAGACGTGTCAGCCATTCTAATTATCTTTCTCTCAGCTCATTATCTCCGGTAATGTGACACGCCCACGGAGAGCACGCGCTATTCAAACGCAAATATGTGAAGCACCACATTGAGACGCGTTAACGCCCATAAACTCTGAAAACACACTATATTTTTTAGTCAGATTAATCTACTGTCATCTTGAGCGGCTATGAGGAACAATCCTGGGACATTTACCTACCTCAGAACAAGTGCTGGTTTATTTTCACCACGAGGAGGAGCAACAGATTCAGCTGAGAAGTGTGTAAGTGTTTTATGCTTGTGCTTTGTTCTAATCTCGATATAGAATAACGTTAGTGTCTGTAAACGGAAAAATAGCATACTGTTTAAATGTGAATCATGTTTCTGTGTGTGTGTGTGTGTGTGTGAATGAATGAATGAATGAACGCACAGATACGCACTGTTATAGACTAAATAAAAGACATTTTGTTGACTAGTTTTGGATAGAGTATAAAGTTTTTACTCTAAAATAGACATAAAATAAGCTTTGTTGGGAGTTTCTGCTGATATGTTAAATATATAGTATGTTTTGTCAATAAACTAATCAACTAAGATGTTATAGTCTAGTGTTTGTTCCAATCCAAGCTAAATCAAAATAATGAATCCTCAACTTTGAAATATGTATGATCAAACTAAGACATTTATGGAAAAGACCATTTTCTTTTCAAGATTTTTCCAACTCTAACTTTGAACTGAAATAAAACCTTGTCTATATGGTGAAGGGTGTGTGATAGATGTGTCCAGACGTATGCACCCTGTATTTTAAAGAAGAACATTTAATTATTTGTGATAAATTTTTCATTCACAAAGAATTCAAGGACATTATTCATGTCCCTAAAGGTTGGAGTTTTCCTCATTTTTTTAATTAAGGCACGATTTTTTATTCCTCTTTTTAGTCAACTTTAGCATGGGTGTGTTCACTTATTCCAAGCAGTGTGTGTGTGTGTGTTGTAAATAAATCCAAACAATCTAAAAGCCATTCTTTTTTAAATCTCCTCATTCTTTCTGCAAGGCTATTCATAATGATATGGCCTGATAGCACCTAATAGGGCCATTATGGGAGGGTCTTTGTCTTTCTCAGGTGTGAAATGGATACATACTAATGAGAGATCAAGCCTCCTCGCATAAAGCTTTCTCAAACAAAACACGTCATACACATTCTAAAAGACTTTATTGACTTATCTGAATGAGTAGTCAGGATGTTTCTCACATAGTTTTGGAGCAAAAATTCTAGACTATGTGATACAATTTTCAAAAGTCTTGTGAAGAAATAATCAATATGTGTTTTGTGGCCTTATTTCAGAAACTTTTATTTTTAGTTTTTTCAATAACCACGCATAAATAATATTCTCTCAAAAATACAAACATGTACATGCATGTTGCTAACATATTATGGTAGCCCCATGTGTGCTATATAGAGTGAATTTACACCTTTGCCATTAACATGTTTATAAATAACTGAAAAAAGCACAAATGTCAGTGCATGTCAAAACATCCCAAGGGCCCCAAAAAAGCTTTGGTCCCCAGAGGGTTAAAGCACTTCTGTTCACGCCTTCTCTTGCATGAACGAACCAATCACCTGTGAGAAAGGTGCGTGGGAATATGTTCCTTTGTCTTGTCAAAGGGCACTTATCTACATAGTTTATGGCAGTAAAAGGTGGTAAAACAGTAAAAAACATTTTATCGTAACCTAATACATATATTCAGCCAGGGCTAACCGAAAGGTTTAATTTGGTACCAATAATGTTTGGCATAGTATAAAGGCGGATATATACTCTTAGGGTTTGATATGAGCACTTAGAGTTTAAACTACATGATAATAACATCATAACTAGGCTTGGTACACAAGCAGAAACACAAAGATATACAGGAATATATCGTATTCTTTCCAGTCAAATTATAGATTTCAATAAAGGAATATCTGTTTGTGTATGTGCGTTTTGGAGTGAGCTTTTCTTGGCCATCTGGCATTGCTCTGAGGACCCATAAAAAGTGTCGAAGAGGCAATCTACTCCAGACTTTTTGGAGCCAGGCTGGTGAATCATTAGAGTGTTGGAATGCATGATTCACCCTGGCGCGGCCCAGATACGCTACAGTGGTGTATTTCCAAATGCTCCGTCCCCAAGATTGGTCTGCAGCATTCGACCTGAGAGACATGTACTTCAGATCTCTATCTTTCCGCACCTCAGGCCATCCTGTGTTCGTGCGTTCGAAGGGTGTGAAGTATCAGTAAAAAGTCCTACCCTTCATAGTGCTCATAGCCAGTTGGGTCCTCGGGTCGACTGGGAAAGAGTAAAATCGTCCACGGACTGAGGATCTCTTTTCTAGGTTTGGAGATGGATTTGGTCCACCGCATCTCTGTGTGGATGGTTAGTGCTGTATGTGCAGAAGTGAGAACGGGTCCCTCTGAAACTCTTCAGAGGCTCCTGTGGCATATGGTAGACTCAGCCACTCGGCTTCCTCCATATGAAAACCGCTTCAGCACTGATTTCACGGCCGAGTCACGAGGTGGCCGTGGCAGAGCGGCACGCTCCGTGTAAAAGTACCATGGCCTGCTGCCAAACCCTCAGTCTGTAAAAGACCTTTTGTTTCTCCGGGCCAACGATCCCTAGAACGAGTGTCCATCAATACTGGCTGAGGGGCCACATACAAAGGGGATGCAGTAACGGAGGTCTGGGCGGCCCACCGACTGCATTGGCATCCATTGCCTCGAGTTGCTTGCAGTTCATCTCGCTTTGAGACATCGCTTCTCAGCAAATTTGTACTGGTCTAGCCTATGAGACCCTGGCCTGGATATTTGCCCAATGTTCCTACCTCTCCTACGGGACCAGGTGGTGAGCCTGCAAGCGCTGCCATGGAGGAGGAAGACCCAGCCCTGGCTTTTCTCTGTTCCGTCCGCTCCATTGCGGTTATACGTGCAGAGAATGCAAAGCCTGGACCTCAGACCAGCTCTTGTCTGTTACGGAGACCAGCAGAACGGAAGGCTGTTTCCAGCTGAGGTTGGCCCACTACATGTGGTTGCCTTCATCTTGTTGTGAAAGTTTTCCCAAGATGCATGTGCCCACCTGGGTGGTGAGCTCCTCCTAAGTGAGAGTATTGCTCCCTCCTAGATGTTGACACAGAGTGCCTCGCTGAACAGATGTTACTTAGAGTTGGGGGCTGGGCAATGCCCATCATGTTCGCTAGAGAACTAGCTTACGTGTCGAACCGCTGCTTCACGTGGGCTCCCTTCACATGAAGCCAGTTTCACTGTAAGTTCGGTTCGAAGTGTCGGCTTGTCGCGCCATATGGACTGGATATGTACGCAATTCTTGCTTCAGTAGAGTTCCCCTTATTAGCCGAACCCTGTCGAGTTCCTCCATACCCTTCGGCAACGGACGTGGCGGAACGTCCGAAGCCAGGCCTATCACTCATATGCACTGTTGGAACCTCTGTTAGGCTGGGTCCATATGTTGTGATCCCTGCGGCGATCCCATGTGTATTCTTCCATGGTACGACTCCCTCCGGGCGAGCCCGTCCCTTTGAATACTAGTCACACATGCAAAGGCAATATATCTTTATAATCTTTTAAGTGTCTACTTTTAAATGATCTAATTCAAAACTAAAACAAATATTCTCTGTTTATGTCATCTGTATAAAAAGAGAGAGATGTCAGTCGTTCTCATGGCAACTCCTTATCTGCTAATCGCCACGGAGAGCGAGCTCTATTGAAACCCAAATGATCGGAGGCAATCCATGCAAACCTGTCAACGCCCACATCAACTCGATAAAACACATCAAGTTTAATCAGATTCATGTACTTTACATCGTCTTGGGACACTGTGAGGAATAATAATAGCATAATAGTAATATAATCCTTGAAGAATGTACCTCAGAAGTGCTGGTTTCGGTTTCATTTGAGGAGCAAGGGATCCAGCTGAGGATTGTGAATTGTAAATTCTTCATTCTTAAGTGCTTTGTAATAATCACGATACAGTGGATGTAAACCGCAAAAGTAGGCTTATTTCTAGGACAATTATTCATTTGTTGTGGGTTCATCCATATTTTTTGCGCACTTTTCAATGCATTTTTTGTTGTTGCAGGCATACAGAGTTACATTCTTTCAGCAGTCAGTTATAGGCCTAACATATGCTATTCAAGAAAGGGGGGCTTCAAAAATGGCCAAATAAAAATATATTTAATTTATTAATTTATAAATGTATTTATTTTAAGTTACATTGTGCTTTGTTTTAATAATATCTGCTGTAATGTTAAAGGGGTCATAAAATGGTACATGCACTTTTTCTAGTTGATTGTACTGAAATGTGTGTTGGCAGTACCTGTACACAACCATCATACAATGATAAAAATCCATCCAGTGTTTTTGTTTTAATCTCCTTTGATGTTTTTCCGAGTCTCAAATAGAGCCGTCACACGGTCGGATGCCCCTCCCATGATTGTTGATTGACAGCAGCGTTTCAACACAGACCCGCCCTGAGCGAGCTGTCATCATAGTCCGTCATTGTTGATACGCTAGAGCAGAATGGCGTCTAAGCAATTGTGGTGTTCTGTTCTTGGGTGTATAACGAACACAGTAATTTTGATGTTCCTAAATCCGAACCGCTGAAGACACAGTGGCTGAGTTTTGTTTTCGAAGGGAATATTCCCCACGAGCAACGTCAATGCTTTCATGTTTGCGCGATTCGCGAATCATTTCTCACCAGACTGCTTTATAAACGAGGATCAGCATAAAGCTGGTTTTGCTAAGAAGCTGCTCCTGAAAAAAGGATCGGTACCAACTATTCATGTTCCTGCTGCACCTCCAGAAGAAGTGAGTGTTAAGTTTTATTAACCTTTATATTAACGTTAATCTTTGGAAATCACTTGCACGCTTCACGATGAATGCGACTAAGGTTTACACTCAGGGTACATTACAGCATGTTTTCTATGTACGACGTTCTCAATATAATTCATAATCCCACGTTTATAATGAACAACGTGTTATTGGTTATTGTGTTATTACAAACTGAGTACATATACATCAGTATACACATAGTGTTCGTAAATCTCACTAAGTTACTCTAACGTTATCCTGCCAGTAAGTTACATACAAAGACAAGATCAGTGACATTATGTTAAAGGGTTAGTTCACCCAAAAATGAAAATTAAGTCATTAATTACTCACCCCCATGCTGTACCAACCCCGTAAGGCCTTCGTTCGTCTTCGGAACACAAATGAAGATATTTATGATTAAATCTGAGAGGTGGATGACTGCTACATAGGCTCCCTAAGGGAATGAAACTTGACGGCCCAGAAAGTCATTAAAGAACATTTTTAAATATTCCATGTCGCAACAGTGGCTCAACTATAAGTTTATCAAGCGACGAGAATACTTTTTGTGTGAAAAAACTGAACTGAAGTAGTTGAAGGAGATCGCAATTCTCGCGCATGCGTCGTGGAAATCTCTTGAAGTCTCGTTTCAGGCCTACAAGGAAGAAAAGGAATAGTCGAATAAAATCATTATTTTTGTTTGTTTTTTTCGCACAAAAAGTATTCTCGTCGCTTGATAAACTTATAGTTGAGCCACTGTTGTGACATGGAATATTTAAACATTTTCTTTAATGACTTTCTGGGCCGTCAAGTTTCATTCCCTTAGGGAGCCTATGTAGCAGTCATCCACCTCTCAGATTTAATCATAAATATCTTCATTTGTGTTCCGAAGACGAACGAAGGCCTTACGGGGTTGGTACAGCATGGGGGTGAGTAATTAATGACTTCATTTTCATTTTTGGGTGAACTAACCCTTTAACCAACCATTCAGAAACGTCCTGTTCGAGCCTTAATTGTCGAACTTCTTTGCAGCCGTCATCTTGTTCCGGGTCCGACTCTGGTTCAAACTGATACGGTTGCACAGATGTGTCCTCAAGAGACTCCCGCTGCGATTCTTTCTCCAAAACATACCCTCAACTGTTGTCAAGGCAACACTCCATGTGCGTTGTGTCAAAATGCCGAACAGAGAGCAAAGCTCATTATCATTTAAAGGCATATGCACTGAAACGGCGTGCTGAAAACAGCTGTTTTTGACCAGATGTTTTCTTACAATACTAATGAAAATTTTTAATTAAAGTATATTACAAACTTTTCATTTAGACCCTAAAAAATAAAATTAACTTGTATGAAAATGGCATTATATGACCCCTTTAAAAAAATTTCAGTGTTAATTAAATTGTATTTTTGCATTTGATTTTTTCTCTGAAAAGGAAGACAAAATAGTAAAAAGCATATTTTTCTATTTAATTAATTGCAATGGTGAAAAAATTGGCAAAATAATGGAAAAAATGCGAAACACCACGTTCGGTATTCGGCCAAGAGTTTCATTATTATTCTGCTTCTATCATCTTGCTAATAACACTTCTTTAGTCATTCGGCAGTCGTGCAGCTTGAACCCCTGCAGGAAATCCACCCTTACACTTTGTTCATGTGTGCACCACTCCCTTTTTAGAATTTGTTCATGTACTTTCCTTTCCTCAGACTGAAATACCACCTAAAAACGTTTTTAAAAATTGGGTTTATAAACAATTTCTCACCCCAAGGGCTTTTGGTTGGCCTTTCAGAAATGTCTGAAGTCCATGAAGAGGTGAAACTCCTGCTAGCTGTTGTCCATAAACAGGCACAGGAGCATTTGTCCCAGCTCCAGCGGCTGGTGTTTGTGTTGGTGGTTGAAACTGGATGACAAGCGTTGAAGAGTTCACGGGTATGACAGTGTGAGACATTCTTCTTTCTGAATCTGAAATTGATCTGTACAAAATCATAGTAAATTGATACATGTAAAGGATATGATTATAATATAGATTTTCTATGTAAACAATCATTCCCATTTATTTATTTAACTATATATTTATTATTATAAAAGTGGTCTTCATGCTGTTGAAAAATCTATGAATGCAGTTATGTCAATAGTAGATATTACCATTGGTTCAATTATTGTCATCGTTCAATCAATTGTCATTATTGTTATTACCCACTGTATCTTGTATTGTTACATGTTGTGAAGTGTATTGTCTATTTGTTGTTTGTAATGAATACACATGATGTAGAGCTTAAACATACTGTACCGAAAACAAATTCCACCTGCATTGTTGTGTGGCTAAATAATCTAATAAACAATCTAAAATCAACTAGAATAACTCTATTAGACTTTGAAAACAGAGAATATGCCATATAACAAACAGCTCATGTTTAAACTTACAAAAGTGCCCTACCAACCAATATAAAGGAAATTCATACAATAATAAAATTAATGAATATATAAATAAAATGAAAGACGTATAGAAAGATAAGCATCTGTATAATGGTAATCAGATAGTCAGTGTAAGTATATAATGTTGTTTTACCGAGAGAAAAAAAAGAAAAAAAGAAAGAATCTTCTCTTCAGTTGGTTTGCCGCACTTTTCTCTGTAGTTCAGTTCACTCTTCTGAGATGTAAGCCAATGTAAGTAAGATGTCATAAGAGTAAATGCTTATACTCCTTCCCAGAATAAAAGGGAATCAGGTGGTGATCATGTGGTTAGGAGGGGTGGTAAAGCTGGCCCGTTCATAAGATAAGAAGTTTAAAAACCACAAAAGACAATAATTAACTGAAGTATTCATACATCACTGTTATGTAACATTAAAAAGTGCAAACAAGCATTTGCATATAAATTAAAACTGTATATTTTGTATTCACTGTTTCCAGCTGACCTCACCTCAAGGGGGAAACAATGTCCAGATAGATAAGTGGCATGTGTATCCTGAGTTTTTGCATCCAGAGGCTTATTTTGATATATAAACTACTGAAAAATCCTATATTACTGGTCACCGGCATAGGGTATGTTTTGCATGCTGGGACCAGCATAGGATTCTGGTTTGCTGGATACAAACTTTGGTTCCTGGTGGACCAGCAAATGTTGTATTTTGTGTGATGGTGTTTGTAGTTAAATAAAGACCAAGACAATTTTCCTAATTAATTTTAATTTATTATTTAATAAAGAAAAATGTATGTCGCTGGGTTACATGTTTACTGGTACACAATGAAATCTTCAGTGCCAAACAAACACTGCTCCGTTTTCATATGATCCCAATCTATAGAGAGTGAAAGTATTTCACTTACTGCAAGTTGCTTCAGTGTTAAAGAAGATTAACTCTACAAGTGATGATTGAACATTAGTGATGAACACCTGCTAGCAAAATCACTGAAGATAAGAGGAACAACAAGAACAGGAAAAAAGAGAAGAGACAAGCAGACAGCACAACAATTACAACTGACTCACAGCCACACAGCCTTATAAATCAACTGCAAATAAAATCAATATCTCACCAGGGGATGATTAAACAACTTTGAAAACAGCATTACCATATTCACTTACTACAGTACACACCAGTTTGGCTTTATTTATTTTACATGGTATATGTACAAAAGTTGATGAAGTCTGTTTGAAGTCACCATTATGATGATTAGTGTTCCCTTTAGTTGGGCACTTGCCATTGACTTTGGTTGAATTAATTCACTTTCAGCAATTGTTGAAAGTGCATGCTATCACTATTTTCAATATGTCATACTTCTGACTGCACTTACATACATTTTACTATGTGCACTTTTTGTGTTCCTAAAGGAGTATGAAAGTCTTTAAAAACAGCAACTTTCAGTTTTGCACTTTGATTATCAAGTTGATATTAACTGTCTGATTGAAAGAGCTCTTATAACCCATTATTGAACAAACCGCTCATGATTATGCTTTTATTAGGCATTTTTTCTTGTTTTGCAATGTGCACAAGCTCTTTTTAATTGATTTGAACTGATTTGTGTACAGATCCTTTTACCAGTTTATCAGTGACATTGATTAATAATGTAATCATAAATAAAACAATAAAAAAAAACAGTTCACTTTCACCAGAGGGATCAAAAGAAATTACAATGTTATAATTATATAATTCTATAAATCATGTGTTTTAAACCTATACTGTTTTTCCTTCACATCATTAATGTATTAAAGGAACACACCACATTTTTGGGACTTTAGCTTATTCACCGTATCCCCCAGAGTTAGATAAGTCCATACATACACTTTTCATCTCCGTGCGTGCTGTAACTCTGTCTGACGCACCCACCGCTAGCCTAGCTTAGCACAAAGACTGGAGGTAAACGGCTCCAGCTAGCATACTGCTCCAAATAAGTGACAAAATAACGCCAACATTTTCCTATTTACATGTTGTGATTTGTATAGTCAGAGCGTGTACAGATAACAAGGTCACATGAGACAGCCATCTTCTAACCGTATACATACTGGGAACTATATTTTCAGAAGGCGAAGTACTACTACTTGGGCGGAGTGATTTCCTCGCAGCACCTGAGAAGCCCCGTGGTGAGGAGCAGAGAGTTCCTTTAGAGTGTTGCGCTAATCACTCCGCCCAAATAGCAGTGCTTTCAGAGAGCCCTGTCAGCTGGTTTAATTAAAGGTTAAAAATAACAACTCAAAATTAAATGTAAGCCTAATGCGGTTTTTATTACAACAACAACTTTATAATATTTTAATGATATAAGTAAAAAATATGTAATATTGGCTAGTGAACATTTAGCAAAATACTCATTTATAGGCTACTAATAATTTTCTCAAATGCTAAAACACAAAAGCCAATCCTCTAAACCAAATGACCAGTTGTCTAAACACATTTACTAAATCTAGCCATCATCTTCCAATATCATAAACACATTTCACATGAAGACACAATTCACAAAACACAATCCTCCGTTCTCATAAATCTTAACACATTTTTCCTTGCTAAAACACAAGTTGCAAAAGAACTCTGCTCATATTTTCAAATGAAAGCTCATGTAATGCAAAATGCTTGCCACAGTCAGCAATATTTGAACACAATGAACACACCTGGCGTCATTCATTACACACAACGACTCAAAATTGAAGACACTTGTTGCTAATGCTGTGACCACATGTAAAAGCAAGTTCAGAGTGTTTGCTGAAGATTCCAAACAAACACAATGGATGAAGGCAGAGTCAGGGGAAGAGGAATTCGAGTCAGAGGAGGGAGAAGAGCTGGCCATGGAAGAAGAGGAGCAGGCCAACGAGGAAGAGGAGTTCAAATCAGAGGAGGAAGAGGAGCAGGCCAACAAGGGAGAGGAGGAGGCCACATAGAGGTGGGACGGTTGCCATATTTACAGCGGCACAAGAAACCCTCTTTGTGGATATGGTTCATGAGAACAACCTCATCAGACTCCGGGAGATCAGAGACAAAGTCATTGCCGATAATGTCAACTTTGAGAGCATTGATGATGTCAGCTTGGCCATAATAGACCGAGTTCTCTGGCGCCAAAAGATGCGGATGAAACAGGTCTATAGGGTTCCCTTTGAGCGCAACTCTGCGCGACACAAAGACCTACGTTACGAGTATGTGCAAGTAAGTATACATCCATGTTCACAGTACAATTAGTGGACATACTGTATTGCTCAGTGGCCTACATTACTTCTGGACAATACTGTGCTACCTGACTGACTGTTGTTCTGAACACCTGTGCACTTTCACATTTTCACAGAGGATATTACAGTTGGACGTGATGGCCAGACCTCATGAGTACCTCTACCTGGATGAGGCTGGCTTCAACCTGCAGAAACGATATTAATCTTTGTGCGGCCATGGGTTTGGAGGGGCTTGTCCACCGGCATGCTGTCCTTGGGTCTTACAACACCCAGCGTCTCCTCACCTTCCTAGAGGATCTAAAAGACATCCTCCTGGGCCCGCACATCACATTTATGTGATCATTTGGGACAATGTACGCTTCCACAGAACAAACCAAATCAGAGAGTGGTTCACCACCAACAGTAACCACTTTTTAAACGTCTGTCTGCCACCCTACTCCCCTTTCCTGAACCCCATAGAGGAGTTCTTCTCATCGTGGAGATGGAAGGTTTATGACAGACAACCATACACTAGAGAGAACCTCCTAAGGGCATTGGAGCTGGCCTGTGTTGACATCCCAGTGGAGGCCTTCCAAGGGTGGATTCGCCATTCCAGGGCGTTTTTCCCACGGTGCCTGGCAAGAGACAATATAGCCTGCGATGTGGATGAGGTGATGTGGCCCGATGCAGCTCAGCGACATGATGCCTGTGGTGTGAATAAAGTAAATAAAAAAACTTCACACCCTGATCATGTTTTCAAGAGTACTGTTGTGTGCAATTGATTCTGTTTTTGCATTGAGTTGTGTTACAGTAGTGTTCATGCAGCATTTACTATAGATTATGTGAAACTCACAAATCTAAATGCCTAATCCTCTGCAGAGATCTAAGAAGATCCATTACTGTAAAGTTTCTAAAAATATGCATTGGCAGTTATGAAACAAAGAACCTTCTCACAAATTGAGCATTGTGTTTTCAATTGTTTTGCTGTAGTGTGTAATGATGTGTGTAGTGTTTGCATTTTTGAAAGCTTCGAGCTGCTCTTTTGGTGTGAAAGTTTGAGTTTTGAAGTGAGAAGGTGTGGTTGTGTTTATGTAGCTTTAGAAAAGGGTGTTGTGTTTAGACATTGGGGAACATGGAGGAAACGTTTGTGAAATGTGTTTTAGCATTTGAGAAAAACTGTAATATATTATAAAATACACATTTTTCTAGCCAACATACATGCTATGGTCATTAAATGGCTTTCCTGAGGTAAATGTAACGTAATGTGACATGTAGCCTACTCCAGCTATTTTATTGACCTCTTTCCACGGTTGAAAAACACTGATTGGTCGATATTATGTATGAGGCATAAACATTTCGGTAAGTTGTACAGTATCTTTCAACATACCTATTGATCATTCTTGATTATTTACTATCAACTAGTGGGCTAGTAAAGAGAGCTGATCGGTTCACGTGCCGCTTTAACAGAGGCACTACAGCGATCTGTCACATTTAAAAGCGCCAAAACGGTAGCCTGTTTATTGTTTGAATTTCGTAATAACATTGACAGAATCTGAGAGCTGAGAATTTGTTTCATATCAAAAGTAACCTGCTCTGTCTTGTCTGTCGGTGTCCTCTTTGGTTCGCAATTTTTCTCTGCGTGAGAAAATGGATGTGTGGAGTAAGAGCGTGTGAAAAGTGTCAATTGCGTGAGAGTTGGCAGTTCTGGTCTTATTTAGAAATTTCATAAGCACCATAAAGTTGTGAAACGAATTACAATCACATTCAGACATAAAACAAGAACAAAAATAGATGATTGTGGGCCCAAACACATTCATACACACATTTGAACTCCACCTTTGCAGGCCTGATTTGTTACTAGGGTGAGTAGTGGCCGCAAAAAAACACAAACTGGCCTCTTTACTCTAACAAGCAAAACAAAACAACTTGAGGTACCTTAATCCTGTTGTCATTAAGGCTGTAAGTGTGATAAGTGTCCCCCTCGGGTCCTCGCTCGCTCCAAAGCTTTCCCCTCGATGCCAGTCTTACTGTCGTAGGCCAGTAAGAGCTGTGCGTGTAAACCTCATTCCCCTGATCCCAAGACATTCGCTCGGAGAGTTCGAATCCTGCTCGGAGCGGGTCGAGTAGGACTGGTTACACCAGGATGAATCACGAAGAGATCAGAGCGCTTTCTGAGACTCTCCTCCAAAGATGTCCTCAGATGAATCCTCCCACTCCTTGTAACTCTTGCTGGTTCATCGGTTTAACCTCATTAACGAACTTCTCCGTTCGAACATACAGATAACTCAGCAAGTGTCATCTCATGTGATACTAAGCGCAACAAAGTCACTTAAAATACTCAAATAAAAATTGAAACACTCAGAGTGAATTCTTGCTGAAAACACCAAGGATTTAAACAAGATAGCAACTTTACGAATAAGTATTCACTGGAGGAAAAAGCTTGGGTGACTGCTTTCCTTCACTGATTTACCTCTTCTTCCCGAGTGAATCTTAACCCTCCAATAAGTGCACACATAACGGGAATATAATTTTTACAGCCAATGAGAAAAAAAATGGCTTTGCGCAACCATATTTGCATACAAACATTGATTCTCTGGTCAGTGCTATGCTCTCCAGAAACATCAGGTTTAAAATCGGTTTTGGCATGGATTTAGCTTAACGCTCACTGCCCTCGTCAGTTCTTTAAAGGGAGCTAAAACATCGACTGTCTTCCTGTAGTGTCCACTGGCTCGCTGTCAGTGTTTGTAGGCCTGGGGCGAATGTTTAAAGCTGGTAGCTGGAAGGTTGTGGTCAGCTGCACAGACACTGTTGCTCTAGAAGGTTCTGCATTATGTAGTGACAGCTGTTCCATCTAACTTGCACATCTTGCTGTAGGCGCTTGGTTGGCCTTTTAATTTCCATCTGGATGTCTTCTAGATGTGTGTAGGGCTGAGGTGAATGTTTAAAATGCCCTACAATCTACAATCTTAAAGGCAGTGTTTCTGTGATGCTGCGCTAAAAAAAGTCCATGAAGCGTGATGAAGTCCATGTTTGTTACCACCATACCATCCATTGCTTTTTTTTTCATATTTCTTGCATTGTTCCGCAAAATGACATGGACCCATTGCTTGTCATAAATGCTCGCATTGATATTTCAAGTAGCTGTTGCACTGCTTTCATAGTCGGATAGAAAATAATTCCAAAATTGAGATATTTATCTGCACATTCCTGCCACAAATTGTGCTCTTTGTTTACGACACTTGCACGATGGCTGGCATAAAATAAAGGAGCAGGCTTTACTGAGCAGTTAAAATATATCTCGATTGGCCTGATAATTTAAGATTGGCATGGGACATCCCTAATATCTATATTTATATGTTTACATTTTTTTTTTTTTTTTTTTATAAATAGGAAGGCTATTTCATTTGAATCAAATTTTAATTATAAATATGTTTGTGTTTCCTCCAGGAGATTGATATTCACCTGCCTGTCGCGAATCATCAGAATCAGAGAGATCCATTTGCAGCTTAATTTATTGAGCAGAATAGTCAAACAGGCAAAGGTCAGAACCAGCAGATACAGCAGTGAAGACAGGGCTGAATCGTAGTACAATACCAGGCAGAAGATCAGGGCAGGCAGCAAACAGTCAAGGTCAAGGAACAAAGCAGAGGTAACGTAGGCAGGTAGCAGACAGGGAGAAATCCAAAACGGGCAGGGTCAACAAAGCAATCAGGCAGTCACAGAAATAAACGCTCAGAAATGTTCACAGTAGTAAAACAAGACTTCGCACTGAGAGCTGTGTGCAGTGCAGCTAAAAAGCCTAGTAAATGAGATGCAGCTGGGCATGGTGATTAGAATCAGAACCGGGGCTATTGGGAAATGTAGTATGGTGAGGGAGTCAATATTCAGGCGAGGGTGCCCTCTGATGGCTGGAGAGTGAGGTTACAGAGTCTGAGATTGTGACACTGCCAGGCTATTGTTGTAAATAAGAATTCATTCTTAAGTGTCTTGCCTTGTTAAATAAAGGTGAAAGGGAACACACACACAAAAAAGACATGAATAAGGCTTTTTTTTTCTTTTTTCTTTATTCTTACAGTTTATACTGGTTTAATCATCAGTGAAACTGGATAGATTGTTTTGAACAACTAATTGCTTCAGTAAATTCCTTGGCTTAAAATCATGAAATAGTATCTAGTATTGAATAGTTATTGTTTACTAAGGGTGTAACGGTACATGTATTCATCTCGAACCGTCACAATTCGGGGCAAACAGTCAGATGACAAATACAATCAGTCACAGATGATCCACACTCCAAATTCAGAAGGGGGCATGTATGCGGTGATGCAACGATGTTTGCCAACCACCACAATAGGAAAAAGAGCAGAAAAAGAACAGCGCATGTGTAAATGACCGTTTATAAACTTCGAAAGGTTTGCACTTGCAACTGTGCGAAACCGAGTGGACCGTGGGAAATTAAGTATTGGATGTTTTTTTCTAAGTGGAACAAATTGTAACACTAGTTTTATTTTTTAATATTCTATTTATTTCGCACTTTTATAACACAAGATGTTTTGTAGCTGATTGTGACCAAATACCATTTGTTTTTATCATCCCTGCAAGAGTGCATTCTGTTTACTCCCTCAGGGGGACTAAATGCTGCTACTGTAGGTGGAACAAACTGTAATTTGCACTACTGTCTGTTCAAAATCAAATCAAATAAAACTACCATTTTGGATTTGTTGCTTTTTTCGTAACACTTTAGTTTGGGGTCCAATTCTCACTACTAACTAGTTGCTGTTTAGCATGCATATTACTAGGATATTGGCTGCTTATTAGTAGGGGTGTAAATCAGACAGTTAATCACGATACGATACGATATGGATTCTCTCAGCCAGCGATACGATATTTGCCGATACCTCAAAAAATTATACGATACGATTCGATTCGATTCAGGGCAATATCGATCGATTAATCGATATTTAGATATTATGTGCATTATTGCACACCCTCTCCCAATTTGGGACATTTACAAGTTGTTTGTTACAAGTTTAAAAAAAAACATGATGAAAAGGAACAAGAACGGGGTTATCTGTTTTTGCAAATAAACTCTTCTGTTATATTAATCACAACAACAAAGTTTGACAGGCGTCTATGTCAGTTGAGGAGATTAACGTTACAGATTAACCAAGTGTTTTATTATGTATCATAGCAATTACTTGGCTTTGTTTAACTCGTGAAACTCATGAAACATGAAATGTGGACTTATCTGCCCTTTACCACACAATAAATATATCTAAAAATCCTTTAAATGAACTTTAACGTACACGCAATACAGAGAGCTTTTCACGCACCACTAAACGTGCTGTTTTAGCAAGATTCCGTGAAAAAGTTTCAGCTTTTATTTTCCTTTTACGAGCCGAAGAAGATACCACGGGTTCATCAAGTTCGCTGAAATCCATCCTCGATCACTTTTAGTCAGCTTTGACGAAACTCCTCTCTCAGCTAGCGCGTCTTTTAAAAGTGACAAGCAGCCTTGTCACCTGACCTGAATACTGCGCACTGATTTGCTAAAACAGACTTTTCAGAGCTTGTCGTTTCTGCTGTAAAACATAAACTCGCGATGCATTTAACAGTGGAAAATACCAGCTTTTGTGACAAAGGTTTCAGTCAATCTTGTCAGGCGTCTATTTCAGCTGAGAAAAGTTATGTGAGGATGTGGAGTGTGTCAAAATAAAGCTACCGTAAATCGATATTTTATGTGTGGTATCGATGCATCGTATCGTTAGACATTTGATTGATGCATCGATCCATATAGATGTATTGTTACACCCCTACTTATTAGTACTTATAAAGCACATATCAGTGCCTTATTCTGCATCCCTTAAATCCTACCCGATACCTAAATTTAACAACCTTACTAACTAATAAGCAATAATTAGTAACAAAAGTTGATAGTTAATAGTGAGAATTGGACCCTAAAACTAAAGTGTGACCATTTTTCCTATTGTGCCGAAATCCTACCGAACCATGACCCCAAAATCGAGGTGAGTACCGAACCGTGACTTCTGTGTGCCGTTACACCCCCTATTGTCAACACATTTGTGACTTATAAAATCTTTCATTATTATCAATGCTTTGTTTCTGTCATGTTCTCTTTTTAATGAAAGTCATTAGAGATAATGGACAGGAAATCACTGGGAAAACCCTTGTGTACCACCTCAAATCTGTCGACTTAATATTCACATTTATTTAAAATCACTGTATTGTGGAGGAATTTCTGCAGGAAGGTGATGCATGGCAGGGTTGCTGACCACAGGTATCTGCAAGAAATATAATATATATGATCAGCTTCCTTGCTTACAGATTACTTATTTATTGATATTATTAAACAGTTAATGCACCCATTACTCAGTACTTATATATATATATATATAGTGATACTATTTTCAAGTAATTCTTTTTTTTTGTGGAACTTTTTTTTTTTTTTTACTGTTTTACTTAGTCTAATTAAACTGGGGTTACAAGCTCCTCTTACCTCTGAGTTGTTAAGATTTTGGAAGTGATTGTGCCCAAAACACGGATGTTGAGTAAAAACTTGTGGAACAAACGGCACCTTTGGAAAAATGCACACAAATTGTTGTATGTCTTCTCACTGTGAAACGCCACACATGCAATGACACTGGCAAACAGTTTCAGTATTACAGGTTTATGGACATCAATGTACTTCAAATGGAGTAGAAAAAAGCAAAAGACAGAAATCCTTCTGACTTGTCCTGGTGAGGAACCTTATGCTTTCATTTGGATATCTTGAAATAATTTCACAACTGAAAAACTTGACGCATCACTCACCTGTGGAGAACAGCAGCAGGAGGCTTTACAGGCAAATGCTGACAGAGAGATGGAGATGATAAACTGAAGGAAGGCGAATATCAACGATACACCACTGATTCCCAAGAAGAGAGTCTGAGAGAGAATTCAACATTAGCCCAATCATAATGACAAAATAATTAATAATTAGCACTCACATCCGTACACTGGCTGTTCAGAAGTTCATAATCATCATCCTTGAGGTTCATATAGTAATACAAGATATTTATAAATTTATGTATAATTAATGTATAATGCCTTCTTGCATTGTAAATGATCAGTAATAGCAAGAGATCTATAAAATACTTCTGGAAAAAAGACTGGATAGACGAGAGCAGATTAAGGCTTGAGTTTTGACAACTGTACTGACCACAGTGAATTTATTATAATTACTAAATAAATGTGAATATAAAAGGTGGTGACATACCTTATACTTTTCCTCAGTATAACAACAACCATAACCATTGCAGTAATTGTACATGTTGAATGGCCCTAGACCCAAATCCAATGAATTTATGATTAAGGAAATGCCTGCAGTTATAGCACTGAAAATGTTCATTCCAAGTGAACCTTTCACCTATAGGTTGAAAAAAAAAAAAAAAAATTTTTTATAAATTAACTAAAACTTTAACTTGTTAGCGTAGATGGAAAGGTATATGGAGTGTGATAAAAATAAACAAACAAATAAAATATTCCCACAAGCATCAATTATCAGGGTCCAAGCACCAATGTCTTATGTGTACGATTAAGGGATATGATTGAAAGGTAACACTTTACAATACGGGTGCACTAATAAGCATTAATTCATGCTTAACTAATGCACAGATAATACTGAGTTAATGTGTAACTAATGATTATCTAAGCTATTCATTAATGATAACCACATTAGGAACTAATTAAGAGTCTGTATGGTTAATACATGAATTGTTATTAATTAAATATGTAATTGTGGATTAATTCCCTAATAACTCATTTTTTTAACTAATAGTGTTAATTAACATGTTAATAACCAGAATGAGCCAAAGCCTTGTATTTTAACTTCCAGATAATACAGGTACACTAATATGCATTAATACATGATTAATTACTTCATTGTTAGTGCAAATTCATGTGTAAATTACTACAATTACTAAATGACTAGTTAATAGTCATGTGCCTCAACAAGTAAAGTCATAACATAATGATACCTTTGCAAATCATTAGCTAATGATTAATTAAAGCAGGCAACTGGAAGTTGAAGTGCATAGCTTTGACTAATTGTGGTAATTAACACATTACTTTACACTATTAGTTAATAAAATATGTTATTAAGGAATTAATACACAATGACACATTGAATTAATAGCAACTCATGTATTACTTAATCTATTAATCATATAGACTCTTTATTAGTCGCTGATGCAGTAATAATTAATTAATGGTTTAGTTCTTCATGAGTCATACATTAACTCATGATTATCTGTGCATTAGTTAAACATGAATTAATGCTTATTAGTGCACCCGTATTGTAAAGTGTTACCGATTGAAATGTATCATTTAAGAAATAATGAGTTTTTTACAACCAAGTCCAGTCAATCTTCATTAGCTATAATTCCATCCTCCTAGTATTATATGCATTTTGGGATATCACATAAAAAAACGCCGGATGGAAATGCCAAGATGCGCATAAATTAAAAAAATGTGTATAAAAACATGCGCTCAATTGAGTCGGATAAAAAAAAATTATCCGTTAAAGAAACATGGGCATAAATTACAATGAAACTCACTGATCAGCTTCTAGCATATAATTTTTTTTATGTAGATGAATCATATTATAACTTTTGTTATGACATCCACCCAAAAAGATTCATATTAATTTTCAACTTTAACTGAACTGAAAATAGCTGTAGGATCAGTAATGTTCATTTATCTTCAGTTATGTCCCTCAAGGTTCAATACTGGGACCACTTATTTATTCTATTTGTGTTAATAATTTACCATTAAATAAAAAAAATGGTCAGGTTCACTTTTATGCTGATGATACTGTTATATATGCATCAAATTCTGATTCTATACTAATTTAACTATCTCTTCAGTCTGATTTTAATATGTTACAAGATTGTCTTTTTGCTAAAAAAAATTGTGTTTAATAAAACTAAGTCACATATTATGATTTTTGGTTCTAGACAGAAACTTAAATCCAAATCTTGTGTTGTATCACGTAAAGACGGTAATCCTTTGCATAAAGTTGATACTATTAAATATCTTGGTGTATGGCTTGATTTTGAACTTTCTTTCAAATCTCACATTAACCATGTTTTATGCAAAGTTAACAGTGGAATTAGTATTTTACATCAGTCTCGGGATTTTTTTTTCAAATAGTGTTTGTAAGAAACTTGTTTCTCAATAAGTACTTCCGTACTTTGATTATTGTGATGTGGTTTATTAAATGGTATCAAAATCAGATCTTGCCTCGCATAATACAGCATATAATAGAGTTTGTAGATTTGTTTTGGGATGTTCTTTTTTTTACTCATCTTTGTACGATGCACTCCAATTACGAAGTTAGGCATTCTGCCCATGCTAATTTTCTGGCTCCTCGTGCAAAAAACAAAACAACAACAAAACTATAGGTCAAAGAGTTTAGTTATAGGTCAAATTTATGTTTAAAGCCCCAATAGACTGGAAAAAAGAACCTGCATTACGTCATTTCGGTTGTTTAAACAATCTTTGTCATCTTATTTTAAGGTGGACTGCATATGCTATCATTGAAACTGTCACTGTTTTTTATGTTGACTATGCTTAGATATATAAACAAATGTAAATAAATAAATGTATGTATATATTTTTTTCTTTTTTACAATTGTATTCTCTGATCATTATATTTTGTTGTGTAATTATTATTTTCTATTCTGATAACTAGGTGGTGTAATATTTTCATTATTGTTTATGTTTATTTTTTTGTTGTTTGAAAATTAATTGTAATTTAGTTTTTGTTATGTTCTAATGTTGTTTGCTAGGACCTCTTCGGAAATGAGATGGTACATCTCCAGGGATTAATCCTAATAACAATAAAGAAGAATTTCAGTTGTGCCACTATGGCACAACTGAATTCTCAAAATGTTTGTGAATTCTCAAAATGTCATGTAGTCTATTGCCTAGTTTCACAGACCAGGCTTGAGTCTAGTCCCAGACTAGTCCCAAAATGCATGTTTGAGCCATTTTAACTGAAAGCAACTTGCACTGACTTAGGCTGCGTTTACACTTGGCATTAACATGCGACGTGTTTCTGGATGTCGTCCACATACACATTGAAAAGACAAGTGTAAACGCGCTTCTGAGCGGAATGTTATCAGTGTGATGTAAACTCAATCCAGCCATCGTGTCTGCATTCACAGGTGGACGTCACACAAAACCCCACCACTGTCATTATTCCCCCTCCTCTCTCCGAAACTGAGAGCTGTGTGGTTTTGCGTTACAGTCGAGTGTGAAGTACATATAGGCTACATCGCAAATATACTGAAATGTTTTCCTTCGCACCCGAAAGTTGCAGAACCATTCATTTTCTGTAAAGAACACGCATTTTCCCCACCACAGCTGGCAACGTTCTCGGACCCATACGTTTCTCTGTACCGTTTGCATTACGGCATCTATCCACATTATTAGAACTTGCAGCCTCTTCATCCTCCTCATTTTGCGAGATTTGTAAAATGTCCTCAGGCTGAAAACTGTAAAAAAATAAATAAATAAAAACACTTCAGGTCGACTTTGCACCGGAGCCATTCTTTTTTTTTTTCTTTTTTTTTTTTTGCGGGAATGCGAGATCCGATCTGTTATCCAGATACAGAAGCCACTTGATGTGGACAGGTGTAAACGCACCGTGTCCTGAATGGCTTATGATCCCATCTGCTTGATCAGATCACGGTAATCGCATGTTAACGCCAAGTGTAAACGCAGCGTTATATACACTGAACAAAATTATAAACGCAAAACACTTTTGTTTTTGCCCCCATTTTTCATGAGCTGAACTCAAAGATCTAAGACTTTTTCTTTGTACACAAAAGGCCTATTTCTCTCAAATATTGTTAAAAAAAAATCTGTCTAAATGTGTGTTAGTGAGCACTGCTCCTTTGCCGAGATAATCCATCCACCTCACAGGTGTGGCATATCAAGATGCGGATTAGACAGCATGATTATTGCACAGGTGTGCCTTAGGCTGGCCACAATAAAAGGCCACTCTAAAATGTGCCGTTTTATCACACAGCACAATGCCACAGATGTCACACGTTTTGAGGGAGTGTGCAATTGGCAGGAATGTCCACCAGAGTTGTTGCAGATGTGTGTCTGTGCACCTGAGTAGATGTGTACTAGGGCTGCAACTAACGATTATTTTGATAATCGATTAATCGGACGATTATTTTTTCAATTAATCGATTAATCGGATAGAAATTAAATTAGATTTTTTTATTTTTTATAACTAAATAAAACCGTAAATCAGGGTATTTATGTGTAAAAGTGTACTTTAAAAAGTGCAAAAGCCACACATTGAGTTTTACTAATATCAATATTTGCATTGTTTTTAATGATAATTGCTGATGGCAAGCTGACAAACATGATTATTGTTAAAAAAATGATATCCAACATTTTAACAATTTTTGTTAAAACAAATTTACACAGACATGTTGTTCAGATGTGAATATCTGAACTAAAAACAAACTAAAAACATCTAAAATATATAATTCATTTAATTTTTATTTAAAATTAATTATATATAAGGAATATAAGGATAAAGAATATAATATATATTATATATAATATATAAAAGAATATAATATAAGGATAAATTGATTAAATAAATATAGAAAGACTGAAAACAATTGTGTAAACGTAGAGCCGCAGTAGATCGCGTTTGACAAACAATTAAAACTTAGTAGACTAATGCTATAAAAAGAGAACGGAATGGAGGTAACGTTACCCAGCAAGCTAACAGGCTTGAGTAAAGGACAGGAGAAATGATGCATTAGTGCACAAGCATTCGCTGAAAACCACTGAGTACAGTGACTAAAAAACAATATTTTACTGCTGCTGTTATTAACTGCCTTTGTATTTAGTGCTTCACTTTGTAAACACCATTTTAATTTAACCTATTTCTGCGGTAGCGCTATTTTAATCCATCACTTACGTTGCGAGCGAACTGATTGCGCAACCTGATGCTCGAGACAAAATACAGACATCCCAAGATCCCGGAAGTCCCGGGAGTCTCCCTCATATTGATTGCGGCTCCCTGATGCCCGCGAATTAGTTCAAACTCCCGAAATCTAGAGCGCGCAAGCAAGAGCGCGCATGCGAGACAGAAGAGACTGCTCCAAACCGTGTAGCGCGCGCGCTCGGCAGAGAGAGACCTTGCGTGTGTGTGCGTACCAGTAAACGCTCCCCGTGACGTAAGCAGACCAACTAATCGATAATGACATTCGTTGACAGCGATTTTCATAATCGATTATAATCGATTTTATCGATTAGTTGTTGCAGCCCTAATGTGTACACTTGAGACCTTCCTGACCGTCACGATCCTGGTGGGGTGCCTTTTGTTTTGTATGGATTTTTCCGTTGAAATTTCTCTGTTCCCATTTGTTTCTGTGTTAAATTCCTGTTTGCCTTGTTTGTTACCATAGTTACCCTGCTTAGTTCCTGGTTGTCCCCAGGTGTGTCTTGACTCTTGTTTGCCAATCACGTCTTGTGTGTTTCTCATCTATTTTGGCTTTTGCACAGAAACAAATGGGATCAAACTATTCACTTTAACATAAGAACATACAAAACACAAGGCACATCACTAGGATCGTGACACTGACAAGTTTGGGGTCTCTATGAATTACGGTCACTGATGCCCATACACTTTTTTGGCAGAAAATTAAGGAAGATGAAATCATTACAAAAAATCAGTACAAACACAATAGTGTTCCAGTAGCTCTGGTGCTTAAACCCCTAAAAATAACAAGTGTTGTGTACATACCAAACACAAACTGAAGGGTGAATTCAGTTTGTTTTCTGCAGCAATGCAGAGTGAGCCTGCGCTGATGTACTGAGAGCAGAGAGAGAGACAAAAATCAAGGCTTCTGTTGGAAAATGTAACTTGTGTTATAAAAGACACAACATTTAATTGTTTCTTACGATGAGAGATCCCCAGTAAGGAATACCAAAGAAGACAAAGATGGAATCGTTATAAACTGTAGACACGATTCCCAACAGGAGAGTCAACAGACCAATCATTATCTGGACAGTCTGTGAAGGATATAAAATATAAAATGTTGAAAATAAACTCATGCTTTTTCTACAAAAATATATAGGTACTCTCATTGCATGAAATCACATATTGATTTCCGTACTAGCGAAATCTGTTAATTACTTCACAATTTTTGATAGTTTGCAACTCATAAAACATTCTTCTCTGTGACTGATACACTATAAATTTTTTTTAATGATTTTACACTGTAAATGATGAACCTTGTCTTCTATTACGGTCTTTCCTATGTTACCAAGGCATTGTCACATTCTTCAATAAAAAATGCTTTGTTCATATGTGTACCACTCCTTTTTAGAATTTATGTAATTTCCTTACCTCACACATTAACCAAAAAATCAATCATTTGGGGTTAGGAACAATTTCTCACCCCAAGGGCTTTTGGTTGGCCTTTCAGAAATGTCTGAAGTCCATGAAGAGGTGAAACTCCTGCTAGCTGTTGTCCATAAACAGGCACAGGAGCATTTGTCCCAGTTCCAGCGGCTGGTGTTTGTGTTGGTGGTTGAAACTGGATGACAAATGTCGAAGAGTTCACGGGTGTGACAGACTGCGACATTCTTCTTTCTGTATCTGAAATTGACCTGTTCAAAATCATAGTAAATCAAGACTAGATTATAAAATAGATTTTCTATAAACAAACTTTCCAGTTTATTTATTAAAATATTATATATTCATTATATTGTAAGGCAAAAAGAACCTCAGACCAGCCCATCCTCCAGACATTATATATTTTTCAGAGGTCAGGTATGCATCTTATACTCTTTATTTCTGAGTATTTGATGTTTTGTATTGACCATCTTTAAATTGATTATGTAATCGGCATGATGCATTTACCTGACTAATAAAACCTGACTTACTTGAAATTATGAACTCTAGTAGATTACGTTGTATCCATTGTTACCCCAAATCTGCGTCAGGTTAGTAATGGACTAAAGTCAAGTTTTGAGTGGAGCTTAGGGCACAACCAACTGAGCTTTTAGAGATCCGGCTAACACCTGGCACTAATTCAAGTGTACTTAGACTGTAAAGGCTAATAAAGAAAATTTCTGTTTAGGACAACAAAATGTTGCTCGACCAAGCTAAATAGGGTGAGTCTTACCTCTGTTTAATGTAATGTTACTTTAATTAAGTGTATGTAGGTAACCATGACATGACCAAACCAAAGCTACTATCTTTGAAAGTAATGAAAGTAATGTTGGTCAGAAAGTAATGTTGGTCAGCTTATATCTGTAGTAGTGGTCATGACCTCTGACTAGAGATATACAGAGAAGTTTATACAGATCTAAGGGGTCTAAATAAAATACTTTTAGAGAGAGCAAGCATGGGAGTGTCCCTCGTGGGATCCACGTTAAACGGCGACATTGGTATCCAAATGAACAAGTACAATAAGAGTAAAGAGGTAAATTGAATAATAAAGTCAGATAAATATTTTATTTAAATGTTTTAATTGGAATTAAAGGAGAACTCCAGTCAATTTAAACATTGAGCTAATTTTTTGGTAAATTTAGAGTGCTGTCAGTACAGAGAACAGCGACAAAATTCGGTGTTGCCTACACCGTGTTATCCTCTTTTTAAGATTTGCACCCTGTTGACTTTTAGCCTCTTAACAACCTTAATGTGTCATTACAAGTGCAGAGCTGCCAACTCTCACCCATTGGCCGTGAGACACACGCATTTGATTGGGTTCACACGCTCACACGCCACACCCCCTATTTCTCACGCTGAAGTGCCAACCTGGTCGGTCAAATGCCTGGAAGATGAGTTTATCTATATATCTACCCGTTGAGCCACTCGTGATCGACAAGTTATGCCGCAAATTAGTTAAAATCTCCCGGAATCTAGAGTGAGCGCGCACGCGAGACAGAGATTGTGCTCCAAACCGCGTAGTGCGCGCACGGCAGAGAGGGAAAGCGAGCGAGAGTCCTTGCGTGTGCTAACAATGCTTAGTTACCAATGATCGCGTGCGTGAACTCGACAATCGACTACTGTGGACTTCGACCGAAAAAAGGAAGTAAATACAGGTATGTGGGCTGGCTGAATTAACATCACTTTTATTCATATCTTTCACATTTGCAAATTTAAAAAAAGAGTATAACACGGTGTAGGCAACACCGATTTTTGTCGTTGTTCTCTGTACTGACAGCACTCCAAATTTACAAAAAAAATGAGCTCAATGTTAAAATTGGCCAGAGTTCTCCTTAAAACTATTTTGCTAGCCTGGATGCCAGCCCGAACCCCGCCCACAACATTTTTTGGTCGGGAAGTTCGGTCTGGACTCGATCCATTGAGGAGTTTTTATGATCGGTTCAGAATTAGTCGGGCCAATCAAATTGCCAGGTCGGGCTTTATCCGACGATGGACAGATGATCTGCAGTTACGTAATCATCACGTTATCAAAGAGCGCTTGGGTTGAACTGGTTTCCCTCAGAGTTGACTGCAGCTGGAGAATTGAGATGTGTAGATTCCGCTATTGCATCTGTTGTAGAAGAAATCGACAGCGCATTCATTTTAAAAGACGAACAGAGAACTGCAATCAATGCATTTGTCGATCGGAAAGATGTGTTTGCCGTCCTTCCTACGGGATTCGGCAAAAGTTTATTTTATCAGCTGGTTCCGATGGTCGCTAAGAAGATGGGATGCAATGAAAGCTCTCTGGTCGTTGTGGTTTCTCCTTTGGTCGCACTCATGGAGGACCAAGTGAAAGAAGCAACCGAAATGGGCAACATTTAACATTTTACAAGTAACGCTCAACATTTGTCACTTAGGCTACGTTTACACATAGCCAGGTATTTAGAGAAAGGAATATCTTAAAAAACAGACAATGCACTATATAACAAACAGCTCATGTTTAAATTGATCCACATCATTTACATTCAAGGCATTTAGCAGATGCTCTTTTCCAAAAGACACTTACAAAAGTGCCCTGCCAACCAATATAGAGGAAATTCATTTATTAATCAAATTAATAAATATATAAATAAAATGCAGGCATAATGCAAAGATAGGCATTTGTATAACGGGAGTCAGATAGTCAGTGTAAGTATATCATTTGTTGTTTTACCGGAAAGAAATCTTCTGTTCAGTTGGTTTACCGCTCTTTGCTCTGCAGTTCAGTTCACTCTCCTGAGATAAGCCGATGTAAGTAAGATGTCATTAGAGTAACTCCTGATACTGTTTCCATCAGCTGTTTCCCAAAATGAAAGGGGAAGCAGGTGGAGCTCAGGTGTTTATGAGGGATGGTAAAGCTGGCCATATTAGTCATAGTAGTGTGACAGCCTATCAATACCCGATTCCTGTCTATTAAAAGACTGCGATTATGCTACCTGGGTATGCGTCATTGCTAGCTCCGCCCAAAAGTATGTTTTTAGCTGTCTGGCTAATGATACAGTGGTGTTATGTGTATCATTAAAACCTAAATTTCTTTTTTTGTTTGAAAACATATTTTTCTCTCCGTTTTGGCCCTCCGTCCACACTGAGACGGCGTTTTAAATCTACGAAAATGTAGCTTTTGGAAAAGCTCTCCAAAGCGGATAAATTTAAAAACGCTGTCTTCGCGTCGTAGTGTGGACTGTGAAAACGGAGGCTTTTGAATACGATGACGCATTTTTAGTCATATGATGATGTCCAATTCAGCCAAGATGGTGAAGGACATTGTACAGCAGTTGTTTTGGATGGTCTCCGTTTTGACAGCCTTGTTAAAGATTAATGTCCGTTTGTACATACCCATTTAAAAAACTCAGTGCCTTTCCTCGACATTGCCGCAAAGTTTCAAAGAGCCGGAAAGTAAATAAACGCCTAGCGGAAATGACGCTGGTTGAAGCGTCTTAGGATTTACTCATGCGCAGTACGGGGATGGAAGCGTTTTTGAGATGTTTCAGTGTGGATGAGCAACTTTTGGAAAACGATTGAAAATGCTAGTGTGGACGCGGAAATTTCAAATTTTTCAAATTTATCCGGATTACTGTAGACGTAGCCCAAGTATTGAGAAGCAACCAGTTTTGAGGACATTTCTCTTTGTGAGGACTTTTTGGGTCTACATTTATTCTATCAGAAATACAGTAATATTGTGAAATATTTTTTCCATTTAAAGTAACTGATTTCAATTTTATTATATCTTAAAATGTAATTTATTCCTGTGATGCAAAGCTGAATTTTAAGCATCATTACTCCAGTCTTCAGTGTCACATGATCCTTCAGAAATCATTTGAATATGCTATACATTGTGTGATACTTTTTTTTAGGGTTTTTAATGGCTAAAAAGTAAAAAAAAGAATGGCATTTATTTGAAACAGAAACATTTTGTAACACTTGAAATGTTTTTACTGTCACTTTTGATAAATTTAATGTGTCCTGGCTAAATAAAAGTAGTAAAAACCTTTTTTTCTTGAAAAAAATCTTAATGCCAAACTATGGTTTTTTTCTTGAAAAAAATCTTAACAATGGCAAACTATGGTAGTATCTATCTATCTATCTATATATATATATATTATATATATAGAGAGAGTGTGAGTTCAGGTGACTTTATTTCCATTAATGATGGAAAAAGGCAAACAAGGCTTGTGTATGAAAAAAGTATATAAAATAAATATATATATATATATATATATATACATATATATATATATATAATTGTTTCCCCAATTGCAATTATATCCTTACATTGTACATTTTCATGTAGCTTACGTGTTTTAATAACTTTTGTATAACTAAAACTGCTTTTCTCTGTTGCTTTGCATACATAGAGTCAGTTCCTTGATCCAGCTATCTGACCATCTAGTAAACAGTGCAGGTTTTGTTTGTGTAAATTTGCCTTGTCCTACATGACGTCAACTAAAGCCACAATTCAAAAGAAGTGGTTTTGAATGCTGTGATGTTCTTGTGAATATAAAATTCACAGACGTGTGCACAATGTCAAGCGTATTAGATGCGATACATTAATTAATATATGAACTATAAGAATATCAATATAAGAATTTAAGCATATGCCACTTACATTCATGGATCTAAGGAGGTTTTCCAATGACTGGGACCACTGCAGGGTCTCACCCAAGGGGGTAATCCATCAGCCGGAAACTGAAGCTTCCTCTGGCGGAAACTTCGTAGCAGAGCATTGTAGCAGAACTTCACCTGCTGTTAGCATTCCATTGACTCCCATTCATTTTGGCGTCACTTTGACAGCGAATAACTTTACATCTGAGGCGTCCAAAGACTCAATGTGTCCATTATTTATTTCTAAAGAAACACGACAATGTATAAAAGTCTCCATTACTTTTTATCTTACGTTATGGCCCCGTAGAAGCCGTTTTTGTAAAAATAGGCTAACGATTGCATCATAACCACGCGACTCTCTATCGCACAGTAGAGAAATTACCATATAGACAGGAGGAGAAGCTCGCGGGCAATCTTTTACTGTCTATGAGGCAATCGGGGGGACATGGAGGCATAAAGTCCAGGGAGAAGCCCATAGATAGAGAGTCCATAAAAGTGAGGGGACAAAATATTTCAACAACGGATTTGTTTCAGATTTCAATTCAGATTTGTCTTGGCACCGCTACTAGAAGTCTTACAACTGTCAGTCAGGTTGCTCACGTCACATCTACGTCGTCAAGCTCAGTTTGAGCCTGGGCAGTTCGCTCAGCCATCAGGAAGTGAGTGCTTCTAATAGGCTTCACTTTTCTCAGTTTAAATCTATGGGGTCTCTGTGTCCATTTCTTTTACTGTCTATGCTCTCACCAGGGTTCAGTCTGTTCGAATAATTCATAATTAGTTTACATTCAAACGCAATCAACAATAGTCCTCACACCAATAGTAATAATGAAAATTTGTGTTCCCTTTCTAAAGGGAACTCGCACTGCGTCAAAGCGCTAGGGGAAATGCCTCAGCGTGACTGATGACTGAAACACCGTATAATCACGACAACCTTGTTGGCCGGCGTCAGCCATGACGTCATGCTCTAGCGCGACCAGGAAGTATAAAAGGGGCGCCTAGAGATGGGTTCAATGGGTCGCCCTTGCTTTTCATCACATGCATGGACACAGTGACACGGGACCTCCAGACGCCCCATCCATGGTCCTTACTTTATGCTGATGATGTGTTCCTTGCTGACAGGGAGCGGCAAGACCTTCAAGACCGAGGGCAGCATTGGAAAGATCGCCTGGATGCAAATGGCTTGCGACTCAACCTCGCAAAGACGGAGTACCTGGAGTGTGGCCCTCAGACTGATGGTACCATTGGCATCGACGGAACGGATCTAAAGAAAGTTCAACACTTCAAGTACCTTGGATCAATACTCTCATCAGAAGGTGACACCCTCCCGGATGTCCGCGCACGTGTGAGTGCCGCCTGGTCAAAGTGGCGCCAAGTCACGGGAGTGCTATGTGATCGCCGAATGCCCATCCGCCTAAAGTCCAAAATCTATAAGATCATTGTACGCCCTGTAGCCCTGTATGGAGCCGAATGTTGGCCAGCGACTGCCAAACATGGCCAGCTCCTACACGCCATGGAAATGCGTATGCTCCGCTGGTCACTCGGGCTGACAAGGCTAGATCACGTCAGGAACATCGACGTCAGGAAGCGGATGGGAATAGCGCCGATTACGGAGAAGATGCTTGAGGCCCGTCTCCGCTGGTACGGTCATGTAACACGCAGCAATGACAACTCAGTGGCGAAGACAGCTATGCGCCTTGATCCACCCGGTAATCGCCCACGTGGCCGCCCAAAGATGAGATGGATGGACCGGATCAAGCAAGATATGAAGGACGTGCAAGTCGCCCCGGAGGACACTACGGACCGGAATAAATGGAGAGCAGCCTGCCAAAAAGCGGACCCTGCACCTGCGCGGGACAAACGCTAGGACGAAGAAGAAGAAAGAAGAGAACATGTCATCCTCTTTTCGCCTTCAGGGACTGTTTCGCTGACACTGTGAGTGACAACTATGGGAAGTGTGCCGACCCATATGAGAGGTTTCTCACACCTGGTGACACTCACAACTCGTGGTGTCTCTCTTCTTGAGGGAAGAGGGACAGCCTACTTTGCCCCACGGTTCGGGTCCTGCTCGCGCTGAGGCCGAGAGGAGACTCAGATCGTGGGGTTCTCAGAGGGAGCTCATCGACAAGTTTGAGAGAGGGGTGAATCTCTCACACTCGTCGGCAGGTGACGAGAACGAGCTGTTGGGCGGGGATGCACACTCTGATGCATCCTCTGATCCAACAGCCAGTGCTCTTTTGGCTTTGAGCCCGGACAAGCAGGAGAGGGCTGAAGCGGGTGAAGATGCTGAAATGGCTGAACCTTCTCAGCCCCCCTGCCCCGCGTATGCGGAGCTGGTGGAGGTGATGGAACGCGCCACCGCCAGGCTTGAATTGCCATGGCAGCACGTCAGAGGGGAAGCCACTCGTGGACAGCTTGATGAGCGCTTTCTCTCCAGCCCCAGAGAGCCTTCCATTCCTTCCCGACCTCCACGCTGAGGTTGTGAAGGCATGGAAGAACCCGTACTCTTCTCGCATTCACCGCTTCCAACATTCCAGTTATTCGAATGTGGAAGGAATGCGAGAGAACGGGTATGTGTCGATACCTCCCGTTGAGGAAACGTTTGTGAGCTATTTCTTGCAAGGGGAGACATCGACACTGAGAGCTCCGACCCTGCCATCTACACCTCTTCAGACCACCTCTCTTCCAAATGGCAGGGCATACGCGGCCGCGGGTCAGGATGGTGCTGCGCTGCACACAATGGCAGTGTTGCAGGCGTACCAGCCTGACCTGCTGAGGGACCTGGACCGCTGGACCACAGACCTGGCTCTCCGGGCCACCAAACAGACGGCTGCCGCAGTTGGACGATCGTTGGCGGCCATGGTCACCACAGAGAGGCACCTGTGGGTGAATTTGGCAGGCAAACTTTAATTTTTTTCAGTTTGTTGACTTTTTTACACTCATATTTTGCGTCTGTAAAAAAGCACCAATTCTAAAGTTTTCTATGTTTCCTAATCACTTAACAACATGTATTCTTTACTTCAATGAGCTCATTGTTTCTGCCTTATATTAATGCATTGTTTAACAATGAAACTGAATGAAAATTAATTGAAATGCATTACACAGTCACCTCTGATAACAGATCACTCTGAATTGTAATTTAGACACATGCATTTTCTGTAAAGCTGCTTTGAAACAATATGTATTGTGAAAAAATGCTATACAAATAAATGTGAATTGAATTAAATATAGGCTACTGGGGTGCGGGCCATATACCTCACACTCAGCACACATAAAGCTTGCCGCAAAGCACTGGCGAAGGTAGCCTATTGATTGTGGATGTGCTGGGAAAAAATAGCGAGGAGATATTTTAATTGTTTATTAATAAACAAGTGTTTTCTGAGTGTGTTGGCTGCAAAGATGAATATGGCGATGCTGACTCGTCATTCCTGCAGTAGTGAACGCACGCGCACCTGTATGGATTTCATAATCAAACTATTTATTTCTAATTGTTTCGTTTAAAAGTAGACATCTTTCGAACCGTCTATAGGTCTATTTCTCATGTCTGTGAGGCAGTATCCTATATGCTGAGTTTCGGTTCATTTGTGACGCGCTCCAGTTCTTGCAGTCGAAGACGGATACATTTTCTACTCTCAAGTGTATTCTGTGCGTTTTTAAGTGCCTTATCAGATTTATCGTGTTGCCGGTCTTGGCAGCAATTATCTTGTCGAAAATATTGCATCGCGTGTTTCTGGCATTGAGTCTGGAACATAGGTAGGTACACGTCTGATCTTTTTCACATATTTTCTATCTGAGTTGGGACGGTTGGGACGCTTTTACACACACACACACAGACACACACACACACTACAGCCTCACTTGCGACGAGCCACGTCTCTGGGCAACCGCGTAAACTAGTGTTTTTCCGCCACAGCCAATCATGCTGCATGCGTATTGTTTCACTGACGTTGACGAGATTAACCCCATAGGTATCGAAATTTGGTACCGAAAAACAAGACATGTTTCGATACTCGATAGTATCGAGGCAATTCGGTCGGTACCTAAAAAGTATCGAACTCGATACTCAGCCCTAGTTGAGGCGGTGGTCGGAAACTTCAGGGAGGCGAAGGCACGCTCAGCGGCATACAGATCATGCATACCGCGCCGGTCCAGGCCCACACCCATACAGCCTGGGGGTCCTGGCCCGTCTGGTTCTCAGGATCACAGACGTGGCCAGCGGGACTCAGCTGTCACTCGTGGCCCTCCTCCTGGTAGGAATAGGTCAATGAGACAGCGCGAGCCCAGGAGGAAGAAGAAGGGTGTCAGGGAAGCAGCTCGGGCCAGACGTTAGCGTCCTGGCACAAGCAGAGACAGATAATCGCCTCCTTCCCTGTACACACCCTCTTCTTCCTCTTTCCTCCTTCGCCTGACCATCAGGGCCAACGAGCTGGACTGATGATGATAATCTATTCTGACGGTCTGGCTCAGGCCTTTTTGTAGGTGACCTACCTAACTAACCAATTATAGTGAGAAACAACCCCTGTAGCTTCACAATGCCGTTGACAGAGTAGTTGGCATTAGGTGCCTCCTCCAGTTACTTCACCGCACTTCTCCACGGATACTGACCGTCGAAGTCCCTGCGTCACCTCACCATCGGCTGTACTGTGTTCACTTATTGTAAATAAAAGAGTAACTCGCTTTTGCTTCCTGTGTTCCATCAGCAGACATGACAGAACGATCTGACCCGCAAATGGAAGCAGCGAGTGTGCCCCAGTCATCCCTGGAGGATTTCATTCGTCATAGTATTCGACGAATGGACGCTCAGGAGAGAGAGATCGGCGACACGGGTCGCGCAGTACATGCCTTAGTGACGCAGGTGTCCGAGCTCACTCAGCAGATCCAGCGCTTGCGTGTTCCCGCTGCGCCGCCCACACCGACCGTTCCCCCCCCACCACCGGAGAACTCTTCCCAGCCAGAACCACGCCTACCAGTACCTGAGGCATATGGTGGAGAACCCTCCCATTGCAGAGCATTTATCACCCGCTGTTCTATGCATTTTGCACTGCAACCTTGTACTTTCAACAGTGAACAAGCTAAGGTAGCCTTCACACTCATATTGCTGACTGGGAAAGCGGCGCTATGGGGAACGGCGGTGTGGGAAAACCAAAACCCATCCTGTGCCTCGTTCCAGACCCTCGCCGCCGAGATGAGAAAAGTTTTTGACCGGGCTGTTTCGGGGCGAGAAGCAGCCAGAACGCTGGCAGAGCTGCGTCAGGAGGGAAGATCAGTATCGGATTTTTCTATTGAGTTCCGGACCTTGGCTGCTGAGTGCGGATGGAACGAGGAGGCGCAGTGGGACATGTTCCTGCATGGGTTGGCTGACCACGTCCAGAAGGAGATCTACGCCCTGGACCTACCCACCACCTTGAATGCACTGATTGACCTGGCTCTGCGGGTGGACGCTCGTCGAACGTCGAGCTCAGTCCACCCGTACCTTCGGAGGAATCGACGGTCCGCGGTCCAGTGGCAGGGACGTGGTCAGCCCCAGCTTCGATCCTGAACCCATGCAGGTGGGTCGAGCTCGGCTTTCCCGGGAGAGGGAGAGGCGGAGGTCCCAGGGCCTTTGTCTTTATTGTGGAGGATCGGGACATTTTGCTTACAACTGCCCAGTAAAAGGCCCAGCCCGGTAGTAAACTTGAGGCTACTATCGGGTGGGATCTCCGCCAGGAAGACCTCATCAGCTGCTACATCTACCTCCATGCTCCTCCCGGTAAGACTAAGATGGTCAGTCCACCAGCACGACTGTCACGCACTATTGGATTCTGGGGCTGAAGGTAATTTTATGGACTACAGTTTTGCTCAAAGATTTCAGATTCCCTGCAAACCACTCACTCACCAGATCGATGTTCATGCACTTAATGGACACGAGCTACCCACTATTTCCCTTTCCACTGAAGACATCACCCTCATCACTTCTGGCAACCATTCCGAGACGATTTCATTTTTTATTCTGGATTCACCACTGGCACCCGTCGTCCTTGGACACCCATGGCTCATTCAACACAACCCACGAGTGGACTGGCATCACAGATCTGTGCTGGAGTGGAGCAAGGAGTGTCATAAGTCTTGTCTCGTGGCTGCCTGTTCGTCTGTGCCTGTGTCTGTGTTGCAGGAGGAAGCAGGGGATCTGTCTAACGTGCCCGCGGAGTACCTGGACCTGAAGGAGGTGTTCAGTAAGTCTCGTGCTGCTTCTCTACCTCCGCATCGTCCCTAGGACTGTACTATAGATTTACTGCCAGGTAAGTCTCCGCTTAAAGGCACGTTATATTCACTCTCTATTCCAGAGAGAGAGGCTATGGAGAAATACATTTCTGATTCTCTAGCAACCAAGTTCATTCGCCCTTCCTCTTCTCCAGCGGGGGCGGGATTCTTTTTTGTGGGGAAGAAGGATGGTTCTCTGCGACCTTGCATTGATTACCGAGGGTTGAACAACATCACGGTAAAGAATACTTATCCCTTGCCGTTGATGTCTTCAGCTTTCGAGAGGTTGCAGGGAGCATCCATCTTCACAAAATTGGATTTGCGTAACGCTTATCATTTGGTTCGCATTAGGGAGAGGGATGAGTGGAAAACGGCTTTTAACACCCCTAGGGGGCACTTTGAATATTTGGTTATGCCGTTTGGGCTGTCCAACTCCCCAGCAGTTTTCCAGGCACTGGTCAATGACGTGTTGCGAGATATGATCGATCAGTTCATATATGTCTACCTGGATGACATTGATTTTTTCTTCTTCTCTCCAGGAACATGTGCAACATGTCCGACGAGTGCTTCAGAGGTTGCTAGAGAATCGGCTTTTTTTGTCAAGGCAGAGAAATGCGATTTTCATGCACAGTCTGTCCCTTTTCTAGGTTACATTGTGTCGTCTGAGGGAGTGCGGATGGACCCTGAGAAGATTAAGGCTGTGGTGGAGTGGCCAAGCCCAGATTACCGCAAGGCCCTGCAGAGTTTTCTGGGGTTCGCCAACTTCTACCGGCGTTTTATTCGCAACTTCAGCCAACTAGTCGCACCTCTGACTGCCTTGACCTCCCCCAGAACGACGTTCAGGTGGTCGGACACAGCCGAAGCTGTGTTCGTTAAATTGAAAGGCCGCTTTGTTTCAGCCCCCATCCTTATCACCCCTGATTCTTCACGTCAGTTCGTGGTGGAGGTCGACGCATCGGAGGTGGGAGTAGGTGCAGTGCTGTCCCAAGGCTCTCCTGCAGACGACAAGATGCACCCTTGCGCGTTTTTTTCTCATCGACTATCGTCCGCCAAACGCAATTACGACATTGGTAAAAGAGAGTTGTTGGCAGTTAAGTTAGCGTTGGAGGAATGGCGCCACTGGTTAGAAGGGTCGGGGGTACCTTTTATCGTCTGGACCGATCATAAGAATCTCGAATACATTAGGACTGCCAAAAGATTGAACTCCAGGCAGGCTCGGTGGGCTCTGTTTTTCAGTCATTTTGATTTTTCCTTGTCTTATCGTCCGGGTTCCAAGAACATCAAACCCGACGCATTATCTCGTATATTTGATTTTTCCGACCGCCCGTCCACTCCCGAGTGTCTTTTGCCCGAGACTCTATTCGTTTTAACACTCACATGGGAGGTCGAATCGAGGGTCGTTAAGGCCTTGGAAGGGGTAAAGCTTCCGCCCGGTTGCCCACCGAACCGATTGTTCGTGCCGGAGAGATTACGGTCTGACGTTATTCAGTGGGGTCATGGCTCCAGCGTGGCTTGCCATCCAGGAGTCAATCGAACTAGATTTTTAGTCAAGCAACGATTCTGGTGGCCACTTATGGCTCGGGACATTCACAATTGTGGTTCACAACAGTTTTGGCTTGCTCGGTTTGTGCCACTGGTAAGACTTCCAATCGACCTCCAGACGGGTTACTTCAGCTACTGCCGGTGCCTTCGAGACCTTGGTCCCATATCGCTCTAGATTTCATTACCGCCCTCCCACCCTCTCAGTGGAACACAGTGGTTTTAACTGTGGTGGACCGGTTCTCGAAATGGGTTCTCCCATTTTGTTCCCTTACCCAAATTACCTTCAGCTAAGGAGACGGCAGTGGCAGTCGTAGATCACGTATTTCCGTTACATGGCCTCCCGACAGACGTGGTTTCCGACAGAGGACCCCAGTTTGTGTCCAAATTTTAGCAAGAATTTTGTAGATTACTAGGGGCGACGGTTAGTTTGTCCTCTGGGTTTCATCCCCAGAACAATGGTCAAACCGAGAGAGCCAACCAGGATTTGGAGAGAGTGTTGCGATGTTTGGTCTCCAAGAATCCTTCCTCATGGAGCCAACAACTGTCTATGGTAGAGTACGCACACAACACGTTACCAGTGTCGGCTACGGGCCTATCTCCGTGTGGCTTTCATCTAAGAACATTCCTCTCCGCTCCGTGTCTAATAAGCTTGCACCCAAATTTATTGTCCCGTTTGCTGTCACCAAAATCCTTAGTCCGGTGGCAGTCCGCCTCAAGTTACCTCCCGCAAACAGGAGGGTTCATTCCGTGTTTCATGTATCCAAAATTAAGCCTGTGTTTCATTCACACATTAATCTGCCTGCCCCGGTACCTCCTCCACCGCGACTCGTAGATGGGGAGACCACATATTCGGTTAATCGTATTCTGGACTCTAGGCGGAGGGGACGCGGTTTTCAGTACTTGGTGGACTGGGAAGGTTACGGTCCGGAGGAGAGAAGTTGGGTGCCGGCTAGAGACATCCTGGATCACACCCTTATCGATGATTACAATCGACAGGTAAGGGGGTCTGGGAACGCCAGGAGGCGTTCTTAGAGGGAGGGGTACTGTCACGGTAGATGTATTCTCTGGTTTCTTCTAGTCTCGTGTTTATGTTGTTGTATGAGTGCATGTGCGTGTGGGCGTGAATGATTGGCATTCCTGATCCGCTCCAGCTGATCGTCATCACATCACCAGCTGCAATCAATCTCACAACTCCATATATACTTACCGCTGTTTCCTCATCCTTGTCAGATCGTTGTATTGATGTCCTCGGTGTTGGTGTTGGTGTTCCTGTGTCCTGTTCTGCCTGGTGTTCCTGTTCTTCGTCGTCGTCGTCATCATCCTCCTTGTCGTGTGGTTTTGGGTCATCGTTTCACCATCACCTCTTCACCGCACTTCTCCACGGATACTGACCGTCGAAGTCCCTGCGTCACCTCACCATCGGCTGTACTGTGTTCACTTATTGTAAATAAAAGAGTAACTCGCTTTTGCTTCCTGTGTTCCATCAGCAGACATGACACAGGTAGCAGGCAGGGATGCTCATTTCGGTTATTTTTCCCGACCGACAACCGCCGCTCGTAAATCGATTATTAACCGTTAACTGATAAGATTATAACGTTAATATTGAATTGGCATTAAATAAAAATAAAATGCGTATCTGTGACCCGTTAAAAATAAAAACAATTGTATTTATTTATCAAAGGGTTTATTTTAATGTGCAAAGTGCAATCATAAAGAACAGATCAACCACAGAACCTGGATTCAGATCAAATTTTGTGACAACAGAGGAAAAACAGAATAAAATAATACAAAAAAAAACCATGAAATATGCCTACACTTAATATATATATTTTTACACTTAGATAATTAACAAATTAACATGACAAAAAGAAAACAGTGAATCCGTTTGAACGAAACGGATTAAAAGCCGGCATTTTTTTCCGTTAGACTAAGATTTTTCGTTAAATAAAAATAGCAGCCCTACCTCAATCCACACCGTGTCTAATTTTTATTTAAAAAAAGCAACATGTCAACGTGATTTGGGGTTAGTCTGGAGCGCAGCCTGTTGACGGTTAGACCCGCGGCAGAAAACACCCTCTCCGATGGCACAGATGTCCCGGGAATACACAGGTAACGTCTCGCTAGAGTGGCCAGCTTCGGGAAGCGCCTTTCATTTGCTTTCCACCAGTCAAGAGGATTAATATCCAGAGATGGAGGATTGTCTCTCATGTAGATGTCAACCTCTTCTGGATAATCAGTGGCTTGACGAGGGGCGCTGTAGTCATCTCCCAGGAGCATCATCATGGCGTTACTTTGGCTGCGGTCTTTATCTCCAGCTTGGGTAGCAGACACTGCTGTCTCATCTTCCGCATTGGCCATTTCCATAGCAGCACACATTTCAATAAGTTTTGCTTTTGCGGCTTCTTTCTCCGTTTGTGCAAAAAACGGGAGATGTTTATGGCGAGGGTCCAGGACAGAGGCGATCAGCGCAGGTTTGGCCACCAGATCATCCTTGTCAACCTGTGACGAACATATAACCCCCCAATTAATACAAAACAACGACAATAATAGTAATGATAATAATAATAGCCTAATAATAATAATAACTACCTGCATGCGGCCACTTAAGGACTGCCGAACTTTTGCCTTGAACTCCGTCACTCTGTGGCCGTCATCCTCGGCTCTCATCAGGTGTGTGTTCAGCAGGCTAAAGGTGATGGGGTAAATGTTGGAAATTGAAACGTTCTTTTCTGATGACATTATGGTGGTTGCACATTTTAAAGTTTCCAACACGGGTGCAATCTCCTCCATTATTTGCCAGTGTTCGTCTCGTATCTCCAGGGTTCTGGCATCTTGCAGCCTTGTAACCGTTCGGTCAGACAGAACAGCTGTAACAGCCCACCTTTGTTCGAGAAGTCTTCCGAACATGTCACACACCGAGTTCCATCTTGTTTTACAAGACTGAATGAGCTGGTGTTTCGGAAGTTTCATTTGTGATTGTTTATCTTCCAGTGCCTTGCATGCAGGGGTGCTGTGGTTAAAATGCCTAACCAGGCGCCCAGCTGCAACGATGACCCGATGCACGAACACATTAAATCCATCATTTACAGCTAGCTGTAGTGTATGAGCAAAACACGGAACCGACTCCCAGTTCACCCGTTCTGGAGAGTTTGCAGCCACGATGTTGCGTGCATTGTCATGAACACATGCAGACACTTTCCCATTAAGTCCCCATGTCTCCACCGCATCAATTAGTTTAGCTGCAAGGTTCTCAGCTGTGTGTCTGCTAGGCATACTCTGTGTTAGAAGGACAGCTGAATTAACTTGCCAGTCCTCATCGATGTAGTGACACGTTATTGTTATATAGCTCTCCGTTGTGAGTGCCGTCCAGCAGTCAGTCGTAAGGGCCACGCACTTTGTGCTTTCGAGTTGTGATTTAAGCGATTTTTTTCTCTCCTCAAAACGGGCTTCAATTCTACGGGTAATAGTGCATCTTGATGGGATTTCGTAATTGGGCTCAATATAGCCCAGTAGCTCTTGAAAACCTTCACCACAGACGACACTTATGGGCAAAGTGTCTTTTACAACCATTGTACAGATTCTCTGCGTTATCTCCTCAGATCGCCGTGCATCGCATCTTCTCCCTGACAACATGGCGGGCAAAGTTTGTTGCCCTTCATCACTCGATGCTTGTGGATGTTTGCTTCTCAAATGATACTGCATCGTACTCGTACTACTGCTGTATTTTAAAACAGCGCAGCATATTTTACAGGTAACCTCGTCTTCGCCCTTTCTGTTGAAATGGTCCCACACAGTGCTTCTTTTCGATCGCTTCATTTTGCTTGCTCGGTAAAAAAATGTCTGCAGGCACGTGTGTGGTTGCGCGTGTCGATGCGCCCCGTGAGTTAATACATAGTTTTAACTATATAGTAAAACCTATATAGTTTTGTTTTTTAAACCATGCAGCAAAAAAAAAAAAAAAAAAAAAAAAAGCTTAAAAAAACGTTTTAAACCGTTTAACTGATAGTATTAATCGGTCAAAATTTTTACTATCGGTTAACGGTTAAACGGTCAAAATGAGCATCCCTAGTAGCAGGTAAGCCTCCCTGTGGGTTTAGAGGCGTGGTTAGGCTTCCTCTCACTCCAGAGAGTTATCTGTTGAGGCATCCGCCCTCTAGAGTTTGACAGAGTGTTTATTAGGTGATACCTTTAGGTCTCCTCTCATGCGAGGGTCATTATACTGATGCCTCCGGCTTTAGAGCCCCATGCAGGCAGCCGGTCCTGCTGCAGGTAGAGGTGGATAAGGGGTCACTTTCTTAAAATGGCAGAGAGTTTTTCTTGGCCCTTTGCCTCTCGGGCTCTGAGCTGGGTTTGTCCAACATAGTTGCTTTTATCACAAATAGAACCCCGTTTAGACCACTTGGGTGTGAGTATGTCAGGCCTCCTCTTCTTAGAGTCTTCCTGCTGAGGCCTCTGCTCTAAATTCGAGACAGTGGTCAGATCACCTTCCTTCATGATGTCGTCATAAGTAAGGCCCTTTAGAGCCTGCATGAGGCTGTTTTTCCAAGTGACGCAGATAGTACTCCCCTAGTAAGCAGGGTACTTAGAGTGCTCCGTCTCAAGGATAGCTGCCGAGTAGACCTAGTACTCCCCTGGTTCCCATGGGTCATTATGCAGAGTACTTCTCTGGTTGAAATTTTAGCAGGCCCTCACCACGTGTAGGCCTCTATACTCCCAGTAGGCAGGTGTCTTAAGGTGACAGGCTTCCAGTGTTAGCCTCCCTTATAAGGCCAGGCCGCCCCTTAGGCAGACTCCAACACCCCCTTTATTCTAGGGTCGTTATGCTGAGTACATCTCCAGCGGCCATATTTCTGAGCACATAATGCCAAGTTCACACTACAGGATTTTAAGCCCGATTATCAAGTTAATGAGCTCGCCGAAAGGTCGGGCCGTAATCACGTGCAAATCTGCGGGTGACCTGCGCTCGCCAATCTTTATGTGTGAAATACTAAACGACGCATCAAAAACGCTCGCTGACACATCGCCAACGCCAGACAGATATCTAGCATGCTAAAATCTGGAGCTGTCGGCCGACTCGATAGCTTGTCATGAAACGTGTCGCGACGAGCAACACCCAATGAGAGAGCAAGGCATAGGTTATAGGCATTAGACACAAGAAATTGAGCAAAATTTAATTGAACTGTGGTAGGAGCATGAATGCCTGTATGATATTTCAAACTAAATGTAAGATATTAAGATATATTAAGTTATAATTTGAGATATTATGTTGAAATAACGACTTAATATCTCGAATTATAACTTAATATATCTTAATATCTTACATTTGAGTAATAAGTCATTATTTCGACATAATCTCGTTATTTCGACGTAATAAGTCATTATTTCGACACAATATCTCGTTATTTTGAAATAATAACTTGTTATTTCGACACAATAAGGGGACATTCTAATCTGAATTAAGACATTATGCGTTCTCATAATGGTTTTCAATGGGAGGAAAATGCTTAACGTGTAATTAAACGCGTTGCGTTCATATTCTGGCCTTAATATATACACACAATTATCCGTGAACTTGATAAATGTTGCAGATGTACAAACAAATGCCTTTCAACTTGCAAAATTCAGAATTAAATTAATGTGCAGCAATTTGTACATATAGGGAGTCTGTAGGCCTACTGTTGCAGCCATATTAAATAAGCGCATTTAGTTTAATATTTGTTCAAATATTAATGTTATTTTTTTCATCTATGTTTTTTTTTATTTTATTCAAATATTTATTGAGTTTTTACATTATATAACAAAACAAAAAAAACAACAAAAAAAAACAGTGAGGTTCAATGTAAATCTCTGTAAACAGCTGATGTCCAAATTACATTGTAGACATGTAGGTGCAGAAATTGTCCCATGGTTCTTTCATGGTTACATTCGTACAGTGTAGTCTTCCCAGCATCTTTTCGCACGCAGAATTTTCAATCATTCTTTCTTTCCACATTCTAAGTGTTGGGGCATGAGTGTCCTTCCAAAATTTCAAAATGAGTCGGGAACATGTTACCAAAGCAGTATTTAATACCCTAAAAGTATTTTTATTTAACATTGGAACTTCTCTTTTGTCTCCAAGTAAACACAGTCTAGGTGATTTGGGCAGACTACAGGGTAACCAACCCTGCATGTAGCTTAAAACCCTGCTCTAAAAAGCAGAAATCACCGGGCATTCCCAAAGGGCATGCATCAAAGTACCTTTAGCTATTTGGCATTTCCAACAAAGATCGCCAATACCCATTTTATAAAGCCTAGAAGGAGTATAATAATATCTATTAAGGATTTTGTATTGAATAAACTTGCCCCTAGCTTCTCTAATGTGAATGAATGAATGAATGAGGCATTTATATAGCGCTTTCATATGTACTACTGTACACCCAAAGCGCTTTACAGTCATATCAGGGGTTCTCTCCTTAACCAGCACCAGTGTGCAGCATCCACTTGGATGATGAGACGGCAGCCACAGTACAATGGCGCCAGTGCGCTCACCACACACCAGCTATAGTTGGAGAGGAGAGAGTGATAGAGCCAATTCAGTGGATGGGGATTATTAGGAGGCCATGATTGGCAGGGGCCAATGGGTGGAATGTGGCCAGGACACCGGGGTTACACCCCTACTCTTTATGAGAAGTGCCATGGGATTTTTAATGACCACAGAGAGTCAGGGCCTCGGTTTAACGTCTCATCCGATGGACGGTGCTTTTTGACAGTATAGTGTCCCCGTCACTATACTGGGGCGTTAGGATGTGCACGCCACTATTTGACAGAATAGAATCCCATGTATCTTCATCCATCCATTGTACATCCTAAATCTCTTTCCCATATTACTTTCAGACTTTTACTTGTATTGTTTTTAACCCAGGGGCAGATATTATACCATTTTGAGGCTTTGCACAGTAGTGGAGGTAGAAGCAGAAAGGTCTCTATAGGATTTTTCCCATTTAATAACCTAACACTTCCTTTCAAACAATCTCTGATTTGTAAATACTTCCAAAAATGGTCAGGACCCTCCAAGTTAAATTTCCTTTTGATATCATCGTATGACATAAATATGTCTCCCTCCAGCAGGTCACCTATAGTTCTAATACCTTTTCTTAGCCATTGCGCCCAGTAAATAGTCTGTTGATTAATTTTAATTTTTGGGTTATGCCACAAGGGGGCGTATTTTTGCACATGTGTAACAAGCTTGTATTTTTTATGTACCTCCAACCATACCACTTTAGAAAATTTCAAGATAGGATTTTGTATCTTATTCCCTTTATTTGACTTTTGATAAAATATCTATTGGTGTGAACAGAGAGGCAAGCTCTTGTTCTATTAAAATCCAGTCCAGATTGATTTTCCCTGCCCAATGTTTGGCCAGTCTGGACATTTCAAAAGAGATACTGTAATGTTCTATATTGGGCAGGGCCAACCCCCCTTCTTTTCTTGGTTGGCAAAGCCGATTAATATTAATACGAGGTTTACCACCATTCCAAAGAAAGTGTTTTATCATATTATTGTAACTTATTAGTATTGGTTGTGGTATGCACAAAGGTAACATCCCAGTATACTAATTGATAAGAGGGGCTATGACCATCTTCACTGTGTTTACTTTCCCCCATAATGTTAAATTTAACTTACTCCATTTATCCAAGTTAGTCTCAATTTTGTTGAGCACTTTTCCCATATTGTCAGCCACAATATCATCAATATTTGGGTTCAATTCAATTCCAAGATATGTCATTCCTTTATCCAACCATCTAAAATTGAAACCAGTTAATAAACTATGAGTGCAAGCTTGTGAGACTGGCATCGCCTCAGACTTATGCCAATTAATTTTGTACCCAGAGAAAAATGAATAGTTATCAATAACTTCAAGTAAGATTGTGATAGAGTTAGTGGGGTCTTGACTTAATACCAAAATGTCATCTGCGTACAAAAACAATTTGTGTTCCCTGCCCCCAGCAAATACACCCTTAATTCTTGAGTTTTCTCTAATTTGAATAGCCAATGGCTCTAAAAAGATAGTGAATAACAGTGGACTTAAACTACACCCTTGGCGGGTTGATCTGGAAATATTAAAAAATTGAGAAAGTACCCCATTTGTAAACACAGCTGCCCTTGGTCCAGAATACAAGGTTCTAATCCATCTGCTAAATTTTTCACCTAGACCAAATTTCGTCAGGGCGGTAAACAAAAAACTCCACTCTACCCTGTCGAAAGCTTTCTGGGCATCCAGAGATATAGCTAACACAGGATTTACATTGTTTCTATTCATCCATAAGAGATGTAATAATCTTCTCATGTTATCCGACGCAGATCTGTTCTTGATAAAACCTACCTGGTCTTTATGAATAATTTGTGGCAGTACAAACTCTAACCTTGTTGCTAACACTTTGGATAATATTTTACAATCGACATTTATTAAACTTATGGGTCTGTAGTTGGCTGGATCAGTTAAATCTTTGTCGCCTTTTGGAATTAGAGATATTATTGCCTGGTTAAAACTTTCAGGAAGTGATCCATATTCAAACGCTTCATGAAATACTTCAGTCAAAAATGGGCAGAGTATGTCTATACATTTTTGGTAGAATTCAGCCGGAAAGCCATCTATCCCAGGTGACTTTCCAGATTTCATTGCACCAATGGCTTTATTTACTTCAGCCTCTGTTAAAGGAGTTTCCAATTTGTCCTTATCATTTTGTGAGATCTTTGGTATTGTCATTTTGTCAAAAAATGCATCCATTTGATCCTTACTAACCATGTTCTCAGATGTATACAAGTCCTGATAAAATATTTTGAAAGCCATGTGTCATGAGGTAAGAGAGCCAGACAACAGGTGCGGAGAAATAGTATAATTTAATAAGAGCTTGCCAGGAGAATGATAAACACAAATATTCTCTGTAAGAACTTAGGGCCTCTTGAAGAAGGGTTACATCCAAATAAAAGTCTCTGCTTGAAGCAACAACTTAAATAGTAAATATCCTAGTAGACGATTGTAGGATGAGTTCTCCGAAAAGTGAGTGGAAGCGCTAGTTGAAGGCGCTCGAGGGAGACTTGAGGCACGAGGCGAATCTCCGGCTCAGATCAACGGCTCTCTTGTAATTATCGGCTCTCCGACAGGACTAAGACAGGACAGGAGACAAGACTGTTAAATGGCACAAAGCACACACACAGTAACGCAATACTCAGGCAAAGACAGGACGGAAGAGAGGGGAGAAATAGAGACGCTAATCAAGAGAAAAGAGATTCAGGTGCAAGGAGGCGAGAGCCCCAACTAGTGAACGAGTAACAGCTGACGAGGAAAAGATGAGGATAACGAGGGGGTGTGTGACATAGAGGAAACAGCGTAATGTGAGAGAAATAATCAGGAGAAATAACCAGGATCATGACAGTGCCCCCCCCTCAACGAGCGCCCCCTGGCGCTCCCGATGAGGAGAGTTGGCGGGACCGAAGGAAATCGTCAATGAGGGACTGATCAAGGATGTCACGAGAGGGGACCCAACTCCTCTCCTCAGGACCATAACCCTCCCAGTCCACAAGGAACTGTTGACCTCGACCCCGGCGGCGTCTAACAGTCTACGGACTGTGTAAACAGGAGAACCCTCGACACGAACAGGAGGAGAAGAGTAACGTGGAGGGGAACGAATAACCGGTTTAATACATGAAACGTGAAAGACAGGATGGATGCGACGAAGATGATTAGGGAGCTTTAGTTGGACCGCGACAGGACTAATGATCTTAGACACACGAAAAGGACCAATAAAACGAGGTGCAAGTTTGCGAGAGACAGATTGGAGAGGTAGATTAGAAGTTGACAACCAGACCTTCTGCCCGCATATGTATCTAGGGCTCTTGACACGGCGGCGGTTTGCAGCCCTACGAGTACGTCTACGGGAACGGCAAAGAGCGGTTCGAACTCTCAACCAGGTGCGCTTACAGCGTTGAACGAATTTCTGAACAGAGGGGACGTTCGAAACAGGTCCTTGAGACGGAAAGAGAGGGGGTTGATAACCGAGGCTGGCTTGAAACGGCGAGAGACCGGTTGCGGAGGAGGGGAGCGAACTATGAGCGTACTCAGCCCAGGGAAGCTGTTCAGCCCAAGAAGAGGGATTACGAAAGGCAAGAGAGCGTAAAATTCGACCAACAGTCTGATTGGCCCGTTCGGCTTGACCGTTTGTCTGAGGGTGGAAGCCGGACGAGAGACTGGCGGACGCACCGATCGACCGGCAAAACTCCTTCCAAAACTGTGACGAAAATTGAGGACCCCTATCTGACACAACGTCAGAGGGGAGCCCATGGAGCTTGAAAACATGTTCGGTAACGATCTGGGCGGTCTCCTTGGCAGAGGGGAGCTTAGGAAGTGGAACAAAATGAGCAGCCTTGGAAAAGCGGTCTATAATGGTCAAAATAACGGTGTTGCCTAACGACATAGGGAGCCCAGTAATAAAATCAAGTGCTACATGAGACCAGGGGCGCGAAGGAATGGGTAACGGTCTCAAGAGTCCAGCAGGTGGATTGTTGCTAGTCTTAGTCTGAGCGCACTCAGAACAAGAGGCAACGAATCGACGAGTATCACGTTCGCAAGAGGGCCACCAAAAACGCTGGCGAACGGACGCTAACGTTCCCCTTACACCGGGATGAGCAGCGAGTCTAGACGAGTGAGCCCACTGAAGAACGGCTCGACGCACAGGGACTGGAACAAAAAGTAAGTTATTAGGACAGGACTGCGGGGAAACCGTACGCGAGAGAGCGCGTTTAACAAGTCTTTCAATACCCCAGACAACCGCCCCGATAACGCGCTTCTCAGGGACTATAGGAGTGGGGGTGTCCTCAGCCTCAGAGGGACCAAAAAGGCGTGACAGTGCGTCTGGCTTTACATTCTTAGTTCCAGGGCGATAGGAAATTGTAAAATCGAAACGGGTAAAAAATAAAGCCCAACGCGCCTGACGAGCATTGAGTCGCTTAGCCGAGCGAATAAATTCGAGGTTCTTGTGGACGGTCCACACGACAAACGGAATAGACGCACCCTCTAACCATTGTCGCCATTCTTCAAGGGCAAGACGAATGGCAAGTAGCTCGCGGTTTCCCACATCATAGTTGCGCTCGGAGGGAGACAACTTGTGTGAGAAAAACGCGCAGGGGTGGACCTTATTATCGACGGAGGAGCGCTGGGAGAGAACGGCTCCGACACCTAGTTCGGACGCATCCACCTCTACGATAAATTGCCTGGTAACGTCGGGGAATAATAGGATTGGAGCTGAGGTGAATAAAGATCTCAGACGATCGAACGCGTCTTGGGCGGACTCGGACCAAAGAAAGCGAGACTTGGAAGACGTTAACGAAGTCAAGGGGGCGACAATCTGACTGAAATTACAAATGAAACGCCGATAAAAATTGGCGAAACCGAGAAATCGTTGAAGGGCGTTTCGAGAATCTGGAATAGGCCAATCAGTGACTTCTTTCACCTTGTCAGGATCCATACTAACCCCCTCTGGCGAGATTACCGAGCCCAGAAAGGAAACTGATTGGGCGTGAAACTTACACTTCTCAGCCTTAACAAACAGTTTATTCTCGAGAAGACGCTGAAGGACCCGTCGAACGTGCTGCACGTGCACCTGGAGAGATGGAGAAAAAATAAGGATATCATCGAGGTAAACGAAAACGAAAACATTCAGCATGTCCCGAAGGACATCATTGACCAAAGCCTGAAAAACTGCGGGAGCGTTGACCAACCCGAACGGAAGAACGCGATATTCAAAGTGCCCCAGAGGAGTATTGAACGCAGTTTTCCATTCATCCCCTTGCTTAATACGGATTAGGTGATAAGCGTTACGAAGATCGAGCTTAGTAAAAAACTTGGCTCCCTGTAAAATCTCAAAGGCCGATGACATAAGCGGTAAAGGATAACGATTCTTTATGGTTATGTCATTCAAACCACGATAATCAATGCATGGACGCAATGACCCATCCTTTTTCTTCACAAAGAAGAACCCTGCACCGGCAGGGGACGTGGAGGCAACTATAGTACCAGCGTTTAAGCACTCAGACAAATACTTCTCGAGAGCTTCATGTTCCGGCGCGGACAGAGAATACAAGCGTCCGCGAGGGGGCGTGGTATCGGGGCGGAGATCAATACTACAGTCATATGGACGGTGAGGAGGGAGTGAGGCCGCCCGCGACCGACTAAAAACCATCCATATATCGTGATATTCCTTCGATACACCAGACAAATCCCCTGGCTCTTCCTGTAACACAGAGACAGAGGAGACAGGAGGAAGGGCAGAAGTTAAACACTCAACATGACACGAAACACTCCATGAAACAACAGAACCCTCCACCCAATTTATCTGAGGATTGTGTTTAACAAGCCAAGGATGGCCCAAGACTACAGGATAATAGGGGGAACAAAAAATCAAAAAGGAAATGGTCTCATGGTGGTTACCAGAAACCGTGAGAGTCAAAGAGGAAGTCTCTCGTCTGACCCTCGGTAGGGAACTTCCATCCAGAGCAAAAAGGGGAGTGGTTTCATCTAACTCCCTCAGGGGAATACCCTGTTCACGTGCCCACCTCTCATCGACAAAGTTTCCCTCCGCGCCCGAGTCAATGAGCGCCCTGCAAAGAACGGAAGAGCCGGGCCAGCGAAGATGAACCTCAAAGGTGGTACCGGAGATAGGTGGAGAGTCCAGAGAAATCGCGCTCGCCAGTAGCCCCCCCCTCACTGACGAGCTCTGGCTTTTAATGGACATGACGAGACGAAATGGGCGGCGGAGGCACAGTAGAGACAGAGACGATTTACAATTCTTCGTTCCCGTTCCGATGGTGTGATACGGATGCCACCCAGCTGCATGGGTTCTGAGCCAGAGGTATCAGAGGGAGAAAAGAGCAAGGTAGCTGGTGCCGAAGAGAGAAGGGCCGATTCCATTCCACGAGCCCTCCGGCGGAGGTCGAAGCGCTTCTCTATCCGTATGGCCAGCTCAATGAGAGAGTCGAGACGAGTCGGAACCTCACGCGCCAATATCTCATCCTTGACTTGAGCGTTAAGACCCTCGAGAAAGCGAGCCAACAGAGAAGGCTCGTTCCATCCGCTGGTGGTGGCCAGGGTACGAAACTCTATGGAAAAGTCTGCAACTGAGCGCTTACCCTGGCGCAGTGAAGAGAGAAGGCGAGAGGCTTCCTCCCCGTAAATAGAACGGTCGAACACCTTGATCATCTCCTCCTTAAAGTGAGAGAAACGCCTAACACACTCGGCATCCGATTCCCAAACAGCTGTTCCCCATTCGCGAGCCCTTCCGGAGAGGAGTGAGATGACGAATGCCACACGAGCGGGGTCCTTGGAATAAGTGGAGGGCTGGAGAGAGAACACAACCTCGCATTGGGTCAAAAATGAACGGCATTGAGTGGGCTCACCGAAATAACAGGGAGGATTATTGACGCGAGGTTCAGAGAGCGTCTGTGAAGCGTGAGAAGCAGGTGGATCATGACGGAGCCGGTGAAGCTGAAGCGTGAGATCATTAACTTGAGCGGCCAGGGAATCAACGGCGCGTCGCGAAGCGGCGAGTTCCTCCTCGTGTCTTCCCAGAACAACTCCTTGGATCTCTATTGCTGACCGGACAGGATTCTCCGCAGCTGGATCGTGTTGGCCTGAGTATTCTGTCATGAGGTAAGAGAGCCAGACAACAGGTGCGGAGAAATAGTATAATTTAATAAGAGCTTGCCAGGAGAATGATAAACACAAATATTCTCTGTAAGAACTTAGGGCCTCTTGAAGAAGGGTTACATTCAAATAAAAGTCTCTGCTTGAAGCAACAACTTAAATAGTAAATATCCTAGTAGACGATTGTAGGATGAGTTCTCCGAAAAGTGAGTGGAAGCGCTAGTTGAAGGCGCTCGAGGGAGACTTGAGGCACGAGGCGAATCTCCGGCTCAGATCAACGGCTCTCTTGTAATTATCGGCTCTCCGACAGGACTAAGACAGGACAGGAGACAAGACTGTTAAATGGCACAAAGCACACACACAGTAACGCAATACTCAGGCAAAGACAGGAAGGAAGAGAGGGGAGAAATAGAGACGCTAATCAAGAGAAAAGAGATTCAGGCAGAGCCGGCTCTCCCTATAAGCGAACTAAGCGGCTGCTTAGGGCCCCGCCGCCACTAGGGGGCCCCCTAACTACAGATGGTAGTCGCCGGCGTCGCCGCGGTTTAAGCATAGACAGTAAAAGAAGGGTTTAAGGCAACAACCAACTGTCAAATCGTTGTCTACTCTGAACTTTGAAATTTGACCGAATGAACTTTGAAAAATGAAACGAGTCTATCCATCGGGTGCAGAAAAAAGGAAAAAGAAGAAGGGTGATGATGAGAAGAGACAAGTGCAAGGTAAGGTAATTTTTAATAATGTAATTTAAGTTAAGGCGTGGTAACGTTACGCCAGGCGACTCAGGCCTAATATTAACGGACACGTCCTTAAACTGTTAGTTATTATTACTTTATCTTTACTCATTTAATTTGCAAGTTGATGTTTAGTCATTAATAGAGACAGAGTAACTAATGAAAAAAGTCGGTAGCTGTCCGTCAATTATGCTGAATCAACATTGCTTTAACAGTTAACGTTACATGACACTAGTTCTGGGAAAGAAAAAAACTTGTCTCAATAGATACTTATTACAATAAAAATAGTTTGATTATTAAACATTAGAGAGAAAGAAAGTAAAAAAGAAGAGAAAGGGCAATAATTTGACAGTTAAAATCAAAATGAAGTTTAAAATAAAGCGGTTAAATACAAGCTTTTTCTTCTGGTCTTTATTTCATATTTAATTAAAGATTATTAATAAACATTAATCTATATACTAATATGAAATATTTTATATATTGTTAAGCAAAAACACTCTATGTCCTCTCTGAAACATTATTGAATGATGATTGATACAAGATACTGTATCTAAAAGCAAAATTGATTTGTGGTACATTTTAGGTAAGAATGTATTACTGTATGTAATCATAAAAGGTGAAAAATGTCTCACTCCATGCTGTGAAGATTTAAAATATGAACTTATGAAATAAGAGTTAATCAACCAATAATTAAATAATATAATTTAACCTTTGATTTCTTTTAATTTACTTTTAACATTATTTTCTGCTCACAATGTAAAAAACTAAATTTCACTTTCTCAGGAGGAGCCATTCTTAAATATTTTGGTGGTCGTGGAGAAACATCTCAGGAGGCTGACACCAGAGATGACACAAGTAAATATGTCCCACTGCCTTTCTTTTGAATAGTTTTGTGTGCAACTTCAACATGGCTAATTGTCCTCTTGCCAATACAATTTTTTGTTTTAGAATCACAATTCACTATGTTGTCTTATTGTACTTCAATATTAATTTAAGATGAATGTGTTTTATCTAATCTGCATACTGTATTTATGATTATATTATAATCTCAACAGCTGGAGGAGGTGACTCTACTGCTGTTTCAGTAGAGCACAGCGAGCGGCATACCACAATGGATAATGTTGCTGGTAAGTTAGCTATATATTGTTAATGCTAAATTAATAATATTTATTTGTTTAAAACAAATTGACCTTATGTATGATGTCGATATAATGATTAATACTAACACACTTAAAAACAAAGAAAACAACTAGGCCTAATCACAATGATGTTGATGTTTTTATTTCATGTCAGGCCCATCATTATCATGCCACACTAAAGGTGATACAACATCTTCATCCCGACCGGTGTTTATCCCTGCTGGTTCCAGTGATACAGTTGGTAAGTTTAGTTTGTTCCCAGAATATGTTTCTACCTTTGATATTAACTCAAATGTTTTGTACACAAGTAGCTAAACATTTCCCATCTAATCTTCCCACAGCTCCAACTGCAACTGCTGATCTAAGCCAACCAACCTCTTCGGTTACTTGGATCCCTGCTCCACCACCAACTGATCCTGCTCAGTGGCCATCAAAACTGTCTGACCAAGTAAAGGATGACTTAGTTTACAGAGGTCCTGCAAAGGTAGACAGAGACTTTGAATTCCCCAGGTCCCATTTGCACAGAAGCTTTCACTACCATCACATGTTTCGAAACCTTGCAAATGGTGAGAAAGTTAAACGTGACTGGTTAACATACTCAAAGCAGAGTGATGCAGTCTACTGCTTTTGTTGCAAGTTGTTTTCGAGAAAGTCATCAAAGCTTGCCACAGAGGGTCAGAATGACTGGGTCAATATCAGTGCAATATTAAAGTCCCATGAAACCAGCCCAGATCATGTTAAACATTTGTTAGCATGGAAGGATTTAGAGTGTCGACTTAAAGCAGGAAAAACAATTGACCACACTGCGATAGCTCTCTTGCAAGCAGAGCAGAATCGCTGGAGAGAGGTACTCAAACGTTTGATCAGCATCATTCAATCACTGGCTGAAAGAAACCTTGCTCTCAGAGGATCAGCAGATACCATCAACAGTCCGAACAACGGCAATTTTCTGAAAGAGGTAGAACTTCTTGCAAAGTATGATCCAGTTTTAAATGCCCACGTCAGACGCATCAGCTCTGGTGAAAATCACACTACCTACTTGGGGAAAATTATTCAAAATGAACTCATTGCTTGTATTAGTGGGAAAATACTTAGCACTATGGTGGCAGAAATAAAACAGTCAAAGTATTTTGCGATAATTTTAGACTGCACCCCAGACATAAGTCACCAGGAACAAATGTCGGTTGTTGTCAGAATTGTCACCACGTCAACACCCCCAGAGATTAAAGAGCACTTTCTGGGTTTCCTACCTGCTCCAGAGTCCACTGGCCTTGGCCTATCTTCATTGATTTTGAACAAGCTGGAGGAGCTGGGCATCCGTTTTCAAGACTGCAGGGGTCAGTCATATGATAATGGCTCCAACATGAAGGGGAAAAATAAAGGAGTGCAGGCCAGGCTGCTTGAAAGAAATGCTCGTGCTCTATATGTTCCATGTGGAACACACACCCTTAATCTAATGGTTGCAGATTCAGCAAAGCAGTCAGTAGATGCCATCAGCTTCTTTGGCATAGTCCAGAAGCTTTACAACGTGTTCTCTGCTGCTCCTCAGAGGTGGGCCATTCTTAAGAAGCATGTCCAGATCACGCTGAAGTCATGGAGTGAGACAAGATGGGAGAGTAGAGTCAACAGCATTGAGCCTTTACGGTACCAAACTGACAAAGTCAGAGAGGCCTTGACTGAAGTCAGAGACCAAACAAATGATGCTGCTGCAAGAATTGAGGCCCAGTCATTGGCAGAAGAAATAGGGTCATTCAGATTTCAAATCTGTACAGTGGTCTGGTTTGATATCCTATCCAAAATCAACATTACCAGTAAACTCCTGCAATCTGCCAACATGCAGCTTGATGTTGCTGTCAATCTAATTGACAAAACAAAACAATCTCTGTTGAACTACAGGGACACCGGTTTCTCTGATGCCCTGTCAAATGCTAGAGAATCATGTGAGAACATGAATGTTGAGGCAGTGCTGGCACAGAAGAGGATTCGAAGCTCAAAAAGGCAATTTAGCTACGAGGCAACAGATGAGACTGTGAATGATGCAGTAAAAAGAATGGAGGTAACATTCTTTAATGTTGTTGTTGACACTGCCATCCAGTCACTGGAAGATCGCTTCAAGTCACTAAAGAATGTAAGAGATAAATTCAGTGTTTTGCTCAGTTTCACTGACATGGATGACGAGGCACTCAGAGAGCACTGTGAGCTACTTGGCAACACACTGACTGATGGGGAGGAGACTGACCTTGACTGGCAAGAACTGACAGCAGAAATCCAGAGTCTTCCAGTTCCAAACTTACCAAAGGCAATGACAGCATTTGAACTTCTTAATTTTCTCCACCAAAAAGGGCTGACTGGGCTTTATCCAAACCTTTGGGTTGCACTGAGAATAGCCTGCACACTACCAGTGACAGTAGCCTCTGCAGAAAGGAGTTTCTCAAAGCTGAAGCTTATAAAAACGTACCTAAGGTCCTCCATGGCACAAGAACGCCTCAGTGGTTTGTCAATCATCAGTGTCAACCACCAGGTTGGAAGCAAGATGTCCTATGATGACATTATAGAGGACTTTGCATCTCAAAAAGCAAGAAGACACACATTCTGAGAGAAAAAGTCATTAGAAGGAACAGGGAATAAAAAGCAGATGGGGTGAAGTGAAAGTTTTTTGGGGGGGGTTTAGACTTATTTTCTTCCTTTTTTTTCTTATTTATTTGATTAATTTATGTATCATTCATTGCATTTTAAACGCTGTTAATAGTTTTGTTGTTTACTGTTTTGGGGTTTGAATGTGTACTGAATGTGTGAAAAGGGTATTAGAGTTTGGTTACACTTTTACATTTAAAGGGTTAGTTCACCCAAAAATGAAAATTATGTCATTAATGACTCACCCTCATGTCGTTCCAAGCCCGTAAGACCTATACTGTCCTTGTTCAGAAAGGAAATAAAGACATCATCAAAGTAGTCCATGTGACATCAGTGGGTTAGTTAGAATGTTTTGAAGCATCGAAAATACATTTTGGTCCAAAAATAACAAAAACTACGACTTTATTCAGCATTGTATTGTCTTCCGGTTCTGTTGTGGATCCGCGTTCACGAGTCCGCAGTGACGCTGCTGACGTAAGACACTGCTGACGTGTATCTGGTGCGCCCGTGTATTCGGGTTCAAATAAATATGGCTGGGCAAAAAAATGCAAGTCTTCCTCTGTGTGGAAATCCTTTGACATGTTTGCGAAGATTGTTTTGTTTACAGCGTGCGTCTCCCTCAGACTGTAAACGAAGCTCGGGCGCACCAGACACACGTCAGCAGCGTCTTACGTCAGCAGCGGCACTGAACGCGGATCCACAACAGAACCAGAATACACACACACACACACACACCAGACACACGTCAGCAGCGGCACTGAACGCGGATCCACAACAGAACCGGAAGACAATACAATGCTGAATAAAGTCATAGTTTTTGTTATTTTTGGACCAAAATGTATTTTCGATGCTTCAAAACACTCACTGATGTCACATGGACTACTTTGATGATGTCTTTATGTCCTTTCTGGACAAGGACAGTATACCGTACATACATTCTCAATGGAGGGACAGAAAGCTCTCGGACTAAATCTAAAATATCTTAAACTGTGTTCCGAGGTCTTACGGGCTTGGGACGACATGAGGGTGAGTCATTAATGACATAATCTTCATTTTTGAGTGAACTAACCCTTTAAGTACCGGGTAATATTAAGTAACTACATGTACTTACATGTATTAGGATTAGGATTTGGTTTAGGGTTAGTTACATTTAATTATCCATCATTTACTGTTATTACTATAGTAACTACATGTAACGTGTAACAATGACACTGTAAAATGTTTGTTTTTTTTACTGTAAAATGTAAAAATTGTTACCTAGAGTTTTTATTAGATTTATGTATATATTACTAAATATTTTATATGCACATTTGGCTAATGATTGTTCGCTGAAATAGTGTTTTTGTAGTTGGAATATATAAAAAAATAAATACCAACTCAAACAATATTTTGTAGAATTTGTTATCTCTTTGATACATCAATACAAGAATGTTTAAATCACTTTAGAAGGAAGCAAAGAAATTACTGGTCTAACTTCTCCCTATTTTTAAAGTGTGGAAAAGGGAAAAGAAGTTCAAAGATCGAGACTCCAGCAACACCTGTAGTATATGCAGCAACTTTATTGAAGATTTGTTAGATTGGGGTTAGATTGTATACAGTTACTGGTTTGCGGTGGCAATACTCCATTATTCACTGCAAGGCAGGGCCCCAAAATTATCCTGCTTAGGGCCCCCAGATTTACAGAGCCGGCCCTGGATTCAGGTGCAAGGAGGCGAGAGCCCCAACTAGTGAACGAGTAACAGCTGACGAGGAAAAGATGAGGATAACGAGGGGGTGTGTGACATAGAGGAAACAGCGTAATGTGAGAGAAATAATCAGGAGAAATAACCAGGATCATGACACCATGTTAATATCTGAGGAGGATGTGACCAATGTATCATCCTTTTTGATTGCAGTAATTACATTCAGATTATCTATTTTTTTAAGTTGCCTTCCCGTTTTTTCCCCATTCTTATAGAAATTCGTTTTAAGCCGGAAAAGAGCATACTCTGCCTTCTTGTTATAGATATCATGGAGACTAAATTTAAGCTGACAAATTTCTTTAAATTTACTATCATCAAATTTTCCTGCTATTTGTTTTTCCAAAGTACCTATATGTTCCTCCAAAGTTTGGATCTTTGCCTTATTTTCTTTAACTTTTTTAGAGCTGAAAGCTAAGCATTTACCACGAACAAACGCTTTCAGAGCATCCCACACTGTAGCCAACTTGTTAGTGGACCCAACATTTATCTCTAGAAAATATTTGATGTCTACCTTTAATGTTGACACAAATCGTTCATCCTGCAGTATGCTTGAATTCAGTTTCCATCTTCCTTTACAGTTTTTCTCAACCTTTAAGTTTATATGTAGTTCCACAGGTGCATGATCCGTTAAAGCAATAACACCTATTTTACAGTTCGATACTAAGTCAACACATGAATTAGAGATAAAAAAATAGTCTATTCGGGAATAGGTTTTGTGGCAGTGAGAATAAAAGGTGTACTCCCTTTCCAGAGGATGTACAAGTCTCCAAATATCCACCAAGCCAACATCTTCTTTTAGAGAACTTAATGCCAAACCTGTTTTAGTGATTGATGTTACATTATTGGCACTCCTATCAATATATTCGTCCAAAACATTATTAAAATCTCCACCTAGTAAAACATGTCCCTGCATGCTTCCTAACATCTTATTAACCTTATGTATAAAATTAGGTTCATCCCTGTTTGGAGTATAAATGTTGCATAAAACGACCTGAACGCCATTAATAAGTGCCTCGAGACATAAATAACGTCCCGTTTCGTCCTTAAATTGTTGTAATAAAACAAAATTAAGTCTTTTATTAATAAGTATCACAACACCACAGCTTTTACTTGATACTGAATTATGAAATACTTTTCCAACCCAATCCCTTTTTAACTTTAAGGCTTCGTTTTCATTTTCAAAGTGTGTTTCTTGAATATATGCAACATCAGTGCTATGAGACTTAAGATAACTGAGTATTTTTTTCCTTTTGATTGGTGTGCCGCACCCATTTATGTTCCATGATACAATATTAACATCTATATTGCCCATTGTTATACCATGACAAGTTATATAGAAGCCCTGCTGCATCTTCCAGTCTACGACAATTAAATAAATATTGACAGCTTTGTGTGAACCAAAATGTAAATAAGAATACCTCACTTTGAAAACCAATACTGGAACAATCAAAGAACAAATCTAGCACCAGACTGATCTCATAAAATTGCGTGTGTATGACACGCCAATTCGTATTTCCATTTTTGGCGTGCTATCAACACGCACAATCGCTTTTCAGCGTGTTTATGAACGCAGTTGACTTAACGTTATTACTGTATATATAAATATATGACCTACCTCCACCCCGTCCCTAAACCTACCCGTCACTGGGGTTAATAGCATTTATGAGTCTTCCCCTGCCATCCTAGGGGAAAAAAAATATCGCTCCCTAGATGTAGATCTACATTTTGCTTCGTTTCGCTCGGAAATTTAATGGCGTGTACATATACGCGGAATCACTTGGACATTAATGGCGTAGACATACACGCATACACGCGGATATCTCAAAATGCGTATAGATAACACGCCACTTGACTTGAAAGTGGCGTGTCTGTTTACGCAAAAGTCATGATGTCATGTTGCTAGCACTGACCTAAAAACAAACATGACAGTGCAAATGCCCTCCAGGCAAAGTTAAAGTTATCTCTGGTCCGTGTGGGTCCCACAGACAGCGATCTCCTCCGCTCCTCTGGCTGTCCAGGTGATGCCCCAGCGATCCCGCCCCCGTCTTCTGAAATAACTTGTTATCCACTCTCCCCCATGTATAATTAAACCTGTTGACCGATTACTCCATCTCGTCTTGAATGTTATCACGTATAAATTTCTCTGCTTCCTCAACGTCGTCAAAGCTCTTCCGCTCATCTTTCCATGTAAATCGTAGTGTTGCTGGATGTGCAAGTGTGTGCTTCACCTGATGCTGCCACAGCTTTTTCATTACCGGGGAGAATAGCTACCTTTGCGCAGCGCGCTCGGCAGTCATGTCCTCATAAAATGACATGTGACAGTTCTCCCATGTTATGCCTTTCTTCTGTTTTGTGGCAGCCAGAACTTTCTGTCGTGCAGAGTATCGAAGAAATCTCACAAGAATAATCCGAGGGGGCTGCCCCGGATCCGGGCGAGGTCTCAAACTGCGGTGGCATCTTTCAATTTCAAACTCGTCTCCACGCAGCCCCATGCCATCAGCGAGTATCTTTTTCACAAAATCACTCGTATTGCCACCTCTTTCCATGCCTTCTTTCACACCAATAAGCCGAATATTCTTCCTGCGACTTCTATTTTCCTGGTCGTCAACACGAGCCCAGAGTTGCTTGAGTTGTTTATCACATTTGCTGCTGTTTTCAGCCATACTCTTCACCTTCTCTTTCACGTCCGATATGCGGCCTTCGGCCTCGCTCATCCGTATTTGGGTCGCAGTCACAGCGTTTTTTAATTCCGTCATGTCTGACTTAATAGAAGATACATCCGTTGCGACACCATTCAAAATAGTTCCCATTTTAGTAATTTCAGCAAACAGAACACTTATGTCCATCTTCGGAGTTTCTTCTTGGTTAACGTTAGCATTGCCAGCTGTTTCAGTGCTAACAATCGCATCTCCCACCGTAACTGTATTCAATCGAGTTTGTACACTCTTCTTCTTGGACCCCATAGACATGTTTCATAACAATTTCAAGTTTAGTGATTTAAGGAGTTACCACCGTCCAGTAACATGTTGTTTGGGAGAGATTAAGTTGTTTAAAACCAGTATTAGGTTGACGGGGTTCGGAGCTCTACTACGGCACAGCCATTCCCTGGTACCTCACCACGTGACTCCCTTTTTCATCTATGTTGAACAGCATGAGTAAGATCGGATGCGTATTATATTGGGAGACATTGAGTCAAATCAGACATGATTTTGACCACTTCAGTTTTGTTTAGTATAAAGTTTTATCGTAATTTTAATCATTTTTTCGGCAACCAATTGCCTGTATTTAATAAATTTTAGTTAAAGAAGTTAAAGCAAATATAGCAGACAATATAACCATGACATGGAGGCGCCTGCGCGGTCACTTGCATTGCACGTAATTTATGGAGCATCTCATAAATTAACTGAAACTCACCGTATGCCTCACAGACATGAGAAATATATCTATAGAAATCTTAAAATGTTTTTAAACTAAACAATTCAAAACGAAAATAAATGGGCTACTCTCTGATGTAATCCATTATGTGCACATGCACATCTTGCTTGTTGCACTCACACATATTATATCAAAATAACTAGATATTATGTTGAAATAAAATTATTTTAAAAAAAAAATCTTTAAGAATATTTACTGAATATATGCTGAATGTTGTGCTTGTTGAATTTAATCAAATTAAAGCTTTAACTGTGATAATTAAAATAATTGAATATTAAATATTGAGTTGCTAAATTTTTGCTCATTTATTAATAGTATTTATATATATATATATATATATATATAATTGTGCAGCGCTCCCTGTCAATGATCTAGCACCCCCTCAGCACCTGCATATCTGGTGCCGCCCCTGAGCACAGACGATCCCTGCTGCCGGCGTGTGCTTATCCCTCCTTTCACCCATATTCTTTTTTGGGGGGGTTCTGAATAGATCATTGCGCAAACAACTTGCACCGCCAATTTTGTCCCGACGTCCATTTTCAAATAGACAACTCCTGTTTCGCGTCATTTTCCATTCCACTTCTCGCATGTGTTTTCATGACAAAACGTGGTTTGGGGACCGGATAGAGTAGTCGTTGGGTGACAGAGTTGCTGTCAGCTCGCGTAGTGTGTAACGCCCTGTTGCAGATCATGTACATAGTGTCACGTAGTGTGAAGAACACAACGACTTCAAGACTCCAGAGCAAGTCATGTAGTCTGAACAGCACAGCGATCTGCCGACGTTTAAAGTTGTGTAGTGTGAACTAGGGCTGGGAATCGCTGGGTACTTCACGATATGATACGCAATACATTGTTCACGATACCTATAATATCACGATATGGCGATAATCAAAATATTATTAGTAATAACTCACAATATATCATGTTTTAAGAAATACCTTTTTTTTTTTAATTAGGAAAATGAATCTTCATTTATTTTTTTGGATGAAACACAATAACAAAAACAACTTGTGGGTTATCAGTTGCAACAAAACAGTCACAGACACTATTTTAGTGTAACATTGCTGCAATCAGTAGTAATACTATGTCTTCGACAAACGGCTACACCATTTGGGTGCAAAATAGCTGTAAGGCTGAGGACAGATTCAGTGTAAACAATACTATGATTGTCCTTCATGTGGCAACCACAAGGAAAAAAGAAACACTATATGTTTTGATCTAGACTACGCCACCCTGGAAATTTCACCCAGAGAATATTATCCGCGAACAGGTTTCCCACAAGAGACAGGAAGACATGGAGACACGGGTATTTATGCAAAGTACAAAAAAGTTCATTATAATTTATAATAAAAACCCAGACACAGAAAGGCGACAAGCCTCAGACAATCACATACAAACACAATGTTCACGAAAGAAAACTGCGGCCTCTATTTAGAGGTGCCCTCGCAAAAGATATTACGTTCCCCTCAAACACACTACACACTCGCAGCACAAGAGCCCCAGTGAAGTGATCAGTCACGGCACACGGTGTAAACACCACCACCAAAACAGGGAGAGGAACGGTCAATTCCCCAAGCAAAAAGGGCCGCAGTTCCTAAAAGACAAACACTCTCCACACCACACACATACCACAAAGAAAAGAAAAGAGAAATGGTTACACAAGCTAGCAGGTGGATGGAACAAGAAGAGTTAATCCACCAACAGGCCTTAATATTGAACCTAATAGGCCCAATCCAATAAAGAAAACTAATAATGCAAATAAACCAAATGCAGTTAACAAAATCAACAAAACAAAATAAATGAATAAATGTTATACACAAATCAAGACACTTCAAATGAATAAACAATATACAAAATAAATCAATTTACAAATATTCTATTTACCAAAAAGACCGTTATACAAAGAAAGAAACAAAAGAAAAACAAATGAATTCTCAAAACAACACAAAAGCAAGCAAGAAAAGTCCAAACAAACTCTGCAGAGCACAAGATGTTTCAAAGGCTTTAGTGTGAGCAAAGCATCCAATGAGGAAGTGCGTGTAAGCAGAGAATATGAAGATGTAATTTGAGCACAGCAGTATCAAAACATTGTCAAAACGACCTATAACAAAACAGCGGTGACACTGCACGAACTGTAGTTCTCCTGAAATTCACAAAATGATTAAAAGTCAGTCTATATCTAAATATATACTTTAACAGAAGTTAGATAGTGACCTACCGTAGCTGCGGGCTCAGGTACCCAAAAGGACATCCTTTTAATGGTTCACCGCAGTCATTCACACGTCAAATCTCAAACTAAAAAGACAACGCAGGCGAGTTGCTAGTTGACAAGTTGCTACACTTTAACAACAATCAATTAAAACCTGTCATACCCGCACCTGAAGGGCACAAACACCCGCACAACAGCCATCCGGAGGAAGCCAAGGTCGCAACATCAAACAGTTGTCTGCTCGAAACGGTCACAGGAGCGTGAAACAAACAGGAGAGTTCACAGAAGACGCGCTCAGAGCGGTCGCAGCAGCAAATAAATAAACATTTTTCAGAACAAAACAGAAAACAGCTTCATGTGATGTGTTTTATATGTTCATATTTTTCTTGAGAAAGAGGAGTTGGTCAGCATGTTCAGGAGTGAGTGAACTTCTTTGGGCACTGATGATATCTCCTGCAGTTGAAAAGACCCTCTCAGCTGCTACACTGGTTCCAGGAACACACAAATGCATATGGGCCAGCTTGGAGAGGAGAGGGAACACATGTTGCTGAGATTTCCACCACAACAGTGGATCTTCAGTGAGAGGCAGAGAAGGAGCATCTTGATATTGTTTTATCTCCTTCTCTGCAATTGAGGTTGCTGATTTAGAGACATAAGAGGTCTTCTTGAAGGTCTGACCAAGAAGATCAACAAGTGCAGACTTTCTTTTCTTTGCAGTGCAGGTCTCCTCTTCCTCTAAATCCCCCTGAACATCACCACAAGGCACTGGATCATCCTCCTTTAAAGCTGCAGCTTTTGACTGTAGTTTTGCATAAGTGTCTTGTGTCACAGGTCGGGGTGAGCTCCAGCGGGCCGCCCACCCCTAAACTGCAACACCGCCCAGAGGAGCATACCGTGGAACACATGAGGCGGACAGGGTTAAAATAAATAATGTTTCTTTATTGGATTATTAAAAGTCTTAAGTTGGCTTCGTGGTTATTTTTTCTGGTGACAGTGGCTGAACAGCAGAGGATCGGTAACAGCTTCCAGCTTTTCATTCGCTCACCGGCTCAGTGATTCTTCATTTCTGGTGACAGAGACTGAACAACAGGGGATCAGCAACAGCTCTTAGCTTCTCATTCGCTCACCGGCTCAATGGTTCCTCCAGCTCTGAACATCAGAGGGTCAGTAACAGCTCATAGCTTCTCATTCACTCACCGGCTCAGTGATTCTTCATTCCTGGCGACAGAGACTGAACAACAGGGGATCAGCAACAGCTCTTAGCTTCTCATTCACTCACCGGCTCAATGGTTCCTCCAGCTCTGAACATCAGAGGGTCAGTAACAGCTCATAGCTTCTCATTCGCTCACCGGCTCAGTGATTCTTCATTTCTGGTGACAGAGACTGAACAACAGGGGATCAGCAACAGCTCTTAGCTTCTCATTCGCTCACCGGCTCAATGGTTCCTCCAGCTCTGAACATCAGAGGGTCAGTAACAGCTCATAGCTTCTCATTCGCTCACCGGCTCAATGGTTCCTCCAGCTCTGAACATCAGAGGGTCGGGTTGACATATGACTTCATTTCCCAGTCTTCGTTTATAAAATGTACAGTGAACGTTATGTAGGACTCCGTGGCTCTCGATGTCCACCCATCACATGTGAGCCCCACTCTTTCTGCCGACTCGAGTGCCGACTCAACTTTAGCCCTGGTCTGGTCATAAAGTGCAGGAATAATTTTTTCAGCAAAATATTTCCGAGAGGGAATATCAAAGCGTGGCTCTAAGATTTTCATCAAAAAGCAGAACCCCTCGTTCTCCACCTCGCTGTACGGATGGAGCCCTTTACACATGTAAACAGCGATCCCATTTGTGATTGACTTTCCCCTCACAGAACAAGGTGGTAGCTTTGCCTGGAAAAAGGTGTTTATGCCGGGTTGTGTCGGCTTTGAGCCAGCACCAACCACGGCTTTCTCACAGAGCTCCGGGTGATGCCACGTGAGGTGTTTCCCGTGTAGCGGACTTTTGCAAAGCAGTTCTTGCATATTGCGTAGTACTTTTCTAGCTTTGCCCCGTCCGCACTGCTATAAAATCCAAAGTGAGTCCACACTTTGGATTTAAATGTTGCTGGAGCGTCCTTTAACTTCTTGCTCTCACTTCTACTTTCCTCGCTTGACTCCGCCATTTTCAAGTGTGTGTACGTCTTCTTTACGCCCACAACAGCCAAACTCGCAATGCCCGCCCCCTATCTACTTCTGGAGAAGGGTCTCATCAAGGGATAATGAGTAGAGCGTTTTATAACGTCATTTAAGATCGATACTTGGCAAGAGTGCATCGAGAATCGATCGAGGGAGTTATAGAGTGAGATATCGCCATATCGATATTTTGGCGCACCCCTAGTGTGAACTCTGCATTAGATGTCGTAGGCTTCCTCTTATTTTGAGAATTGTCATGCTGAGGCCTCCATCCTCCAGAGTTCCATGCAGATAGATCTGGTCTCTGCATCGGGAAGAAGCCTCTCTCTTAAATCAGAGAGTTATATTTCTTCGCTTCCTTAGCTCTGTTTTGCACTAGCTAGAACCTGGCTGATTTTTAAAGGGTATAGTAGGCCTCTCCTTTGGAGAGTGATTCTGCTGAGGCCTCCATGTTTACAGCTTGTTAGCTGCATGTGTCAGGCCTCCTCTCCTTTGAGAGTTATCCTGCTGAGGCGTGTTGGTGTGTCAGGTGTGTTGGACCTGGTTGGAACTAAACTCTGCAGGACATCGGCCCTCCAGGCCCGAGATTGGTGACCCCTGCGCTCGAGCATGATATCATGGCTGACGCCAGCCAACAAGAATGTCGTGATTATACAGTGTTTCAGTCATCAGTCACGCTGAGGCGTTTCCCTTAGCGCTTTGACGCAGTGTCTCGTTCCCTGTTCTCAGGGAACATAGGTTACCATCGTAACCTGAGACATTTTCTCTTGCGCTTGTAAGCTCCCCCTATAGTACACACTGGTGCACTGCATCACATAATAAATAACCTCTAAGGTGTTTTAAACAGCACTGTCTATGCCTGGAATGAAAAGTGCTCAGCATCTGTCAGGAAACCAGCAATAACTTTATACACACAGTACTGTGCAAAAGGTTTGGCTACTTTTAAACAAGAGCTGCATGACAATGATTTAAAAAAAATAAAATGTAATTTATTCCTGTGATGCAAAGCTGAATTTTCAGCATCATTACTCCAGTCTTCAGTGTCACATGATCCTTCAGAAATCATTTGAATATGCTATACATTGTGTGATCCATTTTTTTAGGGTTTTTGATGGCTAAAAAGTTAAAAAAGAATGGCATTTATTTGAACAGAAGAAGATTGTTCAAGATAACAGAAACATTTTCTAACACTTGAAATGTCTGATAAATTTAATGTGTCCTTGCTAAATAAAAGTAGTAATTTCTTGAATTTTTTTTAACAATGCCAAACTATTGTAGTATCTATCTATCTATCTATCTATCTATCTATATATATATTAGTGGTGGGCATAGATAAAAAAATTTTTTATCTCACTGTAATCTTGGAATTTTAATGTAGATTAAAATTGCTCATTTGAATTCTAATTGTATTTGATTTCTAATTGGCTCAAAGTAAACTAATTCCGCATTGCACAAGGTGCAAATAACCTAGAGCTTGGAACACACCAAGCCGACGTTCGGCCGTCGGGCAGTTTTTGTGCGTCGACCGACTAAGTCTTCTCAGTGTGTCCTGCACCGTCGGCTGAAATTGGTCCTCGTCGGCTTTTTTTCGGCCGATTCGACATGTTGAATCGGCGTTAGGCCGTCGCTGAAAGAGGGAACTCTGATTGGCTGTTCAGCTTAGTGAACGAGTCAGTGCACGATAATAATAGCAAAACAGGGCGCAAAGAAGTCAAAACAGTACAGATAGAAGGCTTATGTTATGTCATCTTAGTGTTCCTTGGCGAATATTTCAATATTAACATGAGTGGAGTGGAATAAAGAAAGTGTTTAGCAGGATTGATATTCAAAACGGTAACTGCTTTGTTTATGGTTTGTGTATCTGGAGCCGGCAGCGTCGGTTTCCCTTTTTGAATGACGAATATAGACGAATATCAGCAGAAATATACAGTTACCTCATTTACACTCAGGCGCAGAACGAGCATTCTAGCTAACAGTCGCCAGTAGTTCTCTCGGTGTGCTCAAGTGCAGCTTTTTACCCCGACGCGAGGCGACATCACAGTCGGCTTTCATCAGCGCTAGTTCGGCGGCGCCGGCTTGGTCTGTTCCAGGCTTTAGTCTTGTCGAGGTTTCAATTGGGAAGCTTCTTAAAAATACATTTTCCCTGAAGCAAACCCGGCGGCTTCATAGCTGCATCCATGTTAGCACGTCACGTTCGATGTGGTAATTTCACAGTAGCCATACACACAGGTTCTCGACCCCTACAGTGCAATTCAGCTAGGTATACATCCGCGCAAAAATATCAAGGTGAAAGTCATCATAGCTTGCGTAGTATATACCCAGCTCCCAACCCAACTTTGAGAATAGATTAACGGCTATATTTTTTTTATTGCTCGATAAGAGTCTCACGTTAACGCAGCACGTTAACGCCGATAAACGTCCCACCACTAATATATATATATATATATATATATATATATATATATAGAGAGAGAGAGAGAGAGAGAGAGAGAGAGAGAGAGATAGAGTGTGTGAGTTCAGGTGACTTTATTTCCATTAATGATGGAAAAAGGCAAACAAGGCTTGTACATGAAAAATGTATATTAAATATACAGTATATATTATATATATATATATATATGTATATATATTTTTTTCTCAATTGTAATTATATCCTTACATTGTAAATTTTCATGTGTAGCTTACGTGTTTTAATAAATTTTGTATAACTAAAACTGCTTTTCTCTTTTGCTTTGCATACATAGAGTTACTTCCTTGATCCAGCTATCTGACCATCTAGTAAACAGTGCAGGTTTTGTTTGTGTAAATTTGCCTTGTCCTACATGACATCAACTAAATCCACAATTCAAAAGAAGTGGTTTTGATGCTGTGATGACATGTTCTTGTGAATATAAAATTCACAGACGTGTGCACAATGTCAAGCGTATTAGATTCAAGGTTTTGGGTTTCGGGTGTTGGACGGGTCGCGGTGTTTCATTAATAATATTATTAGGGGTTCAAGCACGAAGTGCTGAAACCCTATTGTAATTGTAAGGATTTTTAAGTGTTCAAGCACGTAGTGCTGAAAACCTATTGTAATTGTACTGATTTTTAGGGGTTCAAGCACTTCAGTGCTGAAACCCTATTGTTATTGTTAATTTTCCCATGATGCAACATTCAGACATAAAACTGATCGGGCAGAACGAACCGTAAGTCGTAGAGCTTTGAAACTTTGGGGGCTGGTAGTACTCACACCGCCTACAACGTCACCAAGGCACGCCCCGATTGGCCAATAGGTGGCGCTACAAAACGTTCCAAGTGGGAGGAGCCCCTTTTACTAAATTGGCTATAACTCGTGAACGGAACGAGATATTTTCACCAAACTCAGCGCACCTGTGTCAGAGCTCATTCTGTGGTCGCCTGAAAAAGGACGTGGCGACTGGCCACTTGGTGGCGCTATAACTGTTAAAAAGGTGTCAAAATGATGTTTTTCTATGGCAAATCCCATGAAATGGCTAAAAGCGGCCCTCATCCTGCCTGATTTGCATACAACCTCACAAAACCGGGCGTGCACATGGGTCACCTGATCCTAAAGAGGCTTGGAAACTTTTATGGACGTCGGGCCATCGGTGGCGCTTTAACTGCTATAAAGGTGAAAAATGCTATATAATATCTTATGCAAAATGACATTTAAATGACTGAAAAATGGTCTGCTCTGCTCAGAACTTCAACAATTGAGCTGAGCACGTGCACCATATTATTCTAAAAAAGCATGCAAACTTTTATGGAGATCGGGCCATCAGTGGAGGTGTCACAGTTTAAAAGGTAAACAAAAAATTCACCACATTTCCATGATAAATGAGCTAAAAGTGCAAAAAAGGTACTTTTTCCTCTCCGAGGCACATGTTAAAAGGCTTGATAAAGTTTTTGGAACGCAGCAGCGCAAGCGGCAAGTCCCTAGAACCTACGGGGTTTTTTTCAGAGGCCTTTTTGTGGCACTTTTTTAGGCCCTTATTAGGGGTTCAAGCACTTCAGTGCTGAAACCCTATTGTTATTGTTAATTTTCCCATGATGACATAAAACTGATCGGGCAGAACAAACCGTAAGTCGTAGAGCTTTGAAACTTTGGGGGCTGGTAGTACTCACACCGCCTACAATGTCACCAAGGCACAGCCCCGATTGGCCCATAGGTGGCGCTACAGCGGCCAAAAGTACGAAACGGCTCATAACTCCTCAACCGTTAGGCGTAGGCTCAAGTGTCTTACATCGTTGGAATCCTTGGCTCAAGCCGGACAAGATGCATGCCTCGGATTGGCTCGCTCTTCGGGCTCCAATTTTGAGTAAATCACGTTTTTGTGTAAAACCTACTTTTGTGCACTACTCTTAGGTTTTTGGCCTGATCAGAACCAAACCACTGCAGAAATATTCTCTGGAGTCTGACGGTCAATAATCATCAAAAAAAAATCTAAATTTCAATTGCTAAGGGGAACCAAAATGTTTGATGGGACCAGAGCCACTTTTACTAAAATGGCTATAACTTGTGAACTGAAAGAGATATTTTCACTAAACTTGGGACACATGTTCATGAGCTCAATCTGAGGTCACATAAAAAAAAAGCGACGATTGGCCACTAGGTGGCGCTAAAACAGGGAAACAAAATAATGACAATGGTTATAACCGCATCCAAACGTTAGTATAATGAAAGATTGCATGCAGTGTCTTTGTTCAGGGTAGCCTATGAGAACATTGGCGTATCTCAAAAAACTCAGTATACGTCATCGGCACAATGACCTGAAGGAGCCTGAGAATTTTCAAGCCAGCGTTTTTTCACGGGAGTGACCTCCTTATACTCCTGAATCCTTGCCGAGTCCAACGATGCCAGGTTTTACCTTATGGTTTTTGTAACTGTCATTTATAGGGATGGGAATTGAAAACCGGTTCCACTCGAGAACCGGTTCTAAGTTTTACGATCCATCGATATTGTATGCCCTCGACGTTAACGAGTCCTCTTATCGATGCTCCTGCTCTGAGTCAGCCATAGTAGGCTACAGACCGTGAACTCACAACTGTCCCTTTTGTCCTTTATCAAGCACCATAGTACAAAGCGATTTTTTGTACCGCCAAATTCTTATTTGATCGGTGAGTAATTTAGATGAACTGCTGCGCTTGTGACAGGGCGCACGTTTAACTGAACGAGCAGAGAGAGAGAGAGAGAGAGCCCCGGTCGCGCGCGCGCGCACTCTCTCTCTCTTCGGAGCAAGGCGGCTTCACCGTCTCAAAACTAAGCGCTATCTTGCTCTCTCCCTCGCACATATAAATATAATAAAATAACAAAATAAACGACACGATGGTAAGGTCGGGAGACTAAAGTTTCATGTGGAGCATTGGGAGATTTGTTTTTCCTGAATTAGGCTACCGCTGGGTGTGAATTGTGCTAAAATACGTTCCTTTATCTTCTCTGAAAAGCGTTCCGCACATTCAGCTGACATAAACCACACTTTAAATAAACGGAAAAAAAAACTATCCAGTGATGAAATGTTTTCTGTGATGACACATCTTGTGGGATGTCCCAACCGCCGGTGTTCTGACGATTCATGCTACCCATCGAGATTTGCTATTTACTGGTTATGCGCATGTGCAGACTCACAGTTTTTTTAACAAAAGGTAAATTTTCATGTGTTATCATGTAATTTCCCTTTAAAAAATGCTAACTACCATATGAATATTTGTACCGTCAGCCAGCTGAACAAGAATAACTGAAAGTTTCAGTTACTAAGGAAAGGTGTGCTTTGACAAGTCAAATATGAATATTTGATGATAATTTTTACTTTTCACACCATTTTAAAAATAAAAACAGTAGCCTAGTCTACAGTAGGCTATACATTAGCTACTCATAACTTAGAATTGTATTATAATTGTATTTCATATAATATTAATCGACATTCTGTGATCGATTCGCGCTACGGTAGCATTTTTCGATAAGGCAGCACACACCGGCACACGTCCGATAATGACACGTCCAATTCGCGAACTAATGACTCCCTTTTAAACCGATTCGTGTTAATGGATGGTTAAAACAACTGACCTTTCCAACACTGAACTCACGGTACGTTTAACTAATCGGTAACACTTTACAATAAGGTTCCATTTATTACATAAATTACATAAAAAGTACAGTTTGCTTACTCAAGTGTAAGCTTTAAAACAAATAAAACCACTTGTTTTTTTCCCCCCGAAAAAGCATGAATACTTTTTTCCACACAGTGCTATCAGGAATCGATAAGAGAATCGTTAAAGAATTGCATCGATAAGCAGAATCGTTAGTGGCATTGATATTGATAAAATCTTATCAATTCCCATCCCTAGTCATTTAGAGCTTTTAAAAAAAATTGCTGTTATCTTCGAAGACCATTAGTCCGATCGAGACAAAAAACACAAAAAAAAAGCCAATTTGAAAACATAGGTAAATAGCTAAATGTCAACATTATGATAAGAAGTGGAAAAAAATCCAATCTATGTCACCCATGGATCATTTTTTATGCTCTCATAAATATAAATGTCTCAACTTCAAAACGAAATGAGATATTTACAACAAATTTGACACATATACGGACACACTTTGAGGACTACTAATAAAAGTGATGGAGATCAGGCAACACAATGTGCTATAACTGTCAAAAAACAAAAAAAACAATAAATAATTTTCCTTATTAAATTGCCTATATTGGCTGTAAATGGTCTTTCCTATGATCTAAGATTTGTTTATTTGGATCCCCATTAGCCAGTACATAGGCAGAGGCTTCTCTTCCTGTGGTCCCAACAATTAAATACAAATACTAGATTTAATCAAAAACAATAAAAAGTGAAGTCAATGAACCTAACATTCATTCCAAATATCAAAAATTATCATAAAATCAACCATTTATTATATATGGTGCAATTAAATGTTCCTTAAAATATTTTTTTTAAATAATTTTTCTTCTGTAGAGTATGTAATATCTCTTGTCAAAATGTGTAATATCTACGGTAAATCCGTCCATAGTTTCATTCTTCTATACATTACAATCCGATGTTTTGCAGTGGTTTTCGAAATAAAAAAAAACTCCCTTTTATGCATGCCTGGTGTTAAAATCATGACTAGCACTACTATACAAAAATTGAGAGCACAAGAAAATTAGGAATTCTAGACAGAATTTTTTTCTTATAAAACTAAGCAGAAACAATCTTTCAACAGTACATTCTTATTCTTACATTTTTTGTCTTTATGCACTGACCAAACCACTGGGCAATAATCTAAGCTAGAACTATTGTTTATTGTTTTAGAAATAACCCAGGCCACCAGTAAATGACTTGAGAGTTGGAAAAAGTTCAGAAAAAGAAAGAACTAAAGTGTTCTACAAAGAAACGCGAGTCGCTGCAGTGACTGACACCCCTGAGAGCCAACAGTAGCGGCACATTCATTAAGCCCGCCCACAGTTCGCGCTGGCGCCGCTGTCAGTCAGCATGAACAGGTGAGGGAATCAGAAGAGAACAGGTCAGACGATCAGCAGCACACGGAGCAATTCTCCACAAACTCCTTTCACTAAATCATAATCGAACGGGAACTGTGATTGAGTGTACTTGGAAACTTTGGATGCGTTAGGCTGGTGTGTTGTCGTCAGAGAGAGAAAAGTGGAGTGGAAATTGAAGAATCCCAGAGTGAAAATCTGTATTGAATAATCTTTTTTAAGTGAATATCTGATGCAATCTCGTTTTGGTGAGTGATTTAAAAAAAATATGAAATATGATGAATATAAATGTTAATTTCAGAAATGATTTGATATGAGTTGAGTTGAGTAGGCCGCACTCACAGCGCGAGAGATGAACTAGTTAGCCAAAGCTAAAGCTACCACGTGTAAGTTAACAATGCTTATTGTATCATGAGTTGAGACAATGATGATTTATGAGTGATTTATGATTGCCGATGTGTTCTATAAATGTCGAAAAGTTAGATTAATGTGTCATTTGAAATGCGCATGTATATTATAGAAAAGTTGAATCAGAAATTAATTATTGTATGCAGGGCTGGACTGGGACAAAAAAAGGGCCCTGGCATTTTTGCTCAGACCGGCCCACCACAATCGGTTGGACACAACCAACCAGTACACCATACTTTCGGTCCCTGTAGATATGCATATCTATGGTTCCATTCCCAAAAAACCCTACAAAGCTGAGAACTAAGTGCCATGGACCAGTGTACCAGTGCAAGTGGATCAGTGTACTCACTCTCTCTTGACTGACACCCTGGTGATCAAAGGTGGCAGTGGAGTAGGGCCTACACAAAGTGAGGGCATCCTGAGAGAGAGAGAGAGAGAGAGAGAGAGAGAGAGAGAGGGACGAGAATGACAACTGATTGAGTAATATGATTACCATACATGTATCTTTAATATATAAAAATGTAGAGAGATGGTTGCACATCTGTTATACTTACTTAGTGGAAATGGCTCCTTGGTCCTCTGAACATCCTCAATAACAATGAACTAAAAAAGTGAGGGCATCCTGAGAGAAAAAGAGAGAGAGAGGGACGAGAATGACAACTGATTGAGTAATATGATTACCATACATGTATCTTTAATATATAAAAATTTAGAGAGATGGTTGCACATATGTTATACTTACTTAGTGGGAATGGCTCCATGGTCCTCTGAACATCCTCAATAACAATGAACTAAAAAAGTGAGGGCATCCTGAGAGAAAGAGAGAGAGAGGGACGAGAATGATAACTGATTGAGTAATATGATTACCATACAAGTATCTTTAATATATAAAAATGTAGAGAGATGGTTGCACATATTTTATACTTAGTGGAAATGGCTCCTTGGTCCTCTGAACATCCTCAATAACAATGAACTAAAAAAGTGAGGGCATCCTGAGAGAAAAAGAGAGAGAGAGAGAGAGAGAGAAAGGGAGAGAGAAGGAGTAAAGGGAATGAGTCACATTTTCAGTCTACAATATTATGAATATTTTTGATATTATTGACAGATATTTTTGACAATATCAATAATCTCATCTCACCTTACCTTACAATAACAGCAGTTTCCTCAGTAGCTTGCTCTTCTCTGCAACTCTATTACAGTGTCGGTGTCCAAAGACACAAGGATGTCCTTTTCAGTGGCCATCAACATGAAGGCTTCCAATTTGCTGGCAGACAGGCTGCTCCTCAGTCTGCTTTTGATATATTTTAGGATTGAAAATGATCGTTCGCAGGCCACCTGGGTCATTACGCGTTAATCTGACACGCCCACGGAGGACGCGCGCTATTCAAACGCAAATGTTGAGGCAAGCCATGACAACGCCCACATCAGCCGTTCCACCGCGGCGGTAAAATGTCACAGTATACAGACGGTAGCTCAGTGGTTAACGCAACAACTCGAGATTCAAGGAGCTTCAATCGACCCGAGATCGAATCTCAGTGTAGCATACATGTTTTTAACCGATGTTGGCCGACAGCGTTTATATTTTACCACCTTGATGCTTAAATAGGTAACTGTTTATAACTGTTTACTTATTTAAAGTCAAGAGTTTTGTTTAATTATCATTACAACATACATTTGCTACATTACCGTAGAACCGCAGCCGCTGCACAAACGACAAAAACTGATGAAGGAAGATTGTCAGCCGATTGCGTCAGAAAATGAAAATGAAGAAGATCGTCTTTAGTCTGCTAAATTATTGTGTAATGTAAAAGAACACTTAAATTACTTAAGTTTGAAACCAAGTTCGAACATTTCAAGGTTTAAATAAAGTGTCGGGACAGTTTTTTTTTTTTTTTTTTTTAAACAGGATTGCATCGAGTTTAGAGTTTATTTCTTTTGCGATGCAAAATAAGAAACACTAGACTAATCTTATTCTTGCGACATTTTAAATTTGTATTGCCAAAGAAATTACAGCTAAATTAAACAATTAAAACAGTACAAAACGAAAATTGTCCAAAGCAACATAGCCTAATTAAATTAAAAACATGCGTTTTTCTTTGCCTCTCTCGCGCTGGATCTCTTTTTAGCAAGTTTATTTAGTCTCCCTCGCTGCACCCGCCGGGTCTCTCTCGAAATTAAACATTTAAAAACATGTAAAAACACATCATACAGCTGATAATACTGTATATGTCGCTGCGTGTCAGCCATACAAATCACGAAAAAAATATTTAGCCTTTAATTGTTGCTTCAAAGACACAGCATGCCTTGTTGAATTCACCTTACAATAACTTCAATTGAAATTTTGTGTGAAAAAAAAACTTTAAATAGGCTACAATAAATAAACTACAATATTTATAATTTAATAAGATATGGGGCCTACATTTGGACACAGATTTATCCTTACAATAATTTTGCCTGCTCATCAGGCTGGCTATCCGACACTCTCCATATGAAAGAGGAACATTAACACCTATTGTCCAGCAACTGTCCCTCCAACCCCCCACAGGCTATCGGAGTCTGAGGCTGACTTAACACAAAGAGAAGTCGCAATTCACACTTAAATCGCTATTCTAGACAGTGTTGATAATGAAGGAATTAAATGATTTAAGTTACATGTAGCCTAGTGATATTTCTGTCATAAAAGTTTATTACTAAATATTTCATTATTTCAATAATTGATGAAATAAAACTGGTTTGGGCCAGCCTTTTCCAAGCAAAACTAAATATAATCTGAAAAAACGCATGTTAATGTGTTGTCATGAACAAAAAAATCAATATTATTCTACAGGGATCTTTGGATCCTTAACCAGGCATGCAATTAATTAAGTTTTTTTGTAGTAGCTATTATTCAAATAAATATCGAACCACGGTGCTTCGTGGTAATGCTGCTAAATTAAATAACATTTATAGAATAATTATGAACTTAAATGAAACAGTATCGCAACATTTCGACAAATGAATTATTTGATCTAATTGGTGGTAGCAGGGGCGCCGCTAAGGGGGGAAAAGTTAGGACGATTCTAAGGGCCCACACACTTTTAGGGGCCCCAGAGATCGATTTTATTAATTGAATGGGTGTAGTAGTACCTATTTTTTCATGGGGCCCAAAATCCCTGGCCGCACCCCTGGGTGGTAGGGTGGTTAATTTGCTCTAAAGGGTGGTGATAGCGCAGTGGATAAGACACATGCCTGTGGTGTGAGAGACCCGGGTTCGAATCCACTGTGAGACACCAGTGTGTCCCTGAGCAAGACACTTAACCCCTAGTTGCTCCAGAGGCGTGCGACCTCTGACATATATAGCAGTTGTAAGTCGCTTTGGATAAAAGCGTCAGATAAATGTAAATGTAAATGATCTGTTTTTACATTTTAATTCAGGGCGATTTAGCCAACAAAATGGAGCGAGATTTTCACCCTTGTCATTTTCTCATTGGGAAGCGCTTACATTGAGTAGATCCTCTGTACCCCTCGTTTTCATATGGATTACATAATCAGATAACATTTATTAGCCTAAATATTTAGACATTTAAAGACTTTAGACATAGCCGATTTCTTATCGTGACTGAGCTGAATCGGCTTTTGGTTCATTTTTGTGACGCGCAGTTCCCGGAGACCGAGACGACAGATAAACTGTTGTCGTTAGCCTAATAATATGAATACAAGTTTACAGTTTTGAACGATGTAAGCTACTCTACTCTTATCTGTATGACCAAAAAATTACGGAGTCGCCTATTAAGTTATTTTAGCTGTAATGAGAAAAATAAATTGCCAGAATAAAATCCGACTTTAGAAAAATGCATAGGGCCACTCGGCGTGGTGTGCCAAAACACTTATAAACTTCAATATTTCATTCAAAATAATCTCAAAACGCTTTGTGAAGTTTGAAAAGCCGTGCATGCATTAGGCCACTGGAACTAATGAACAACTGAAACGCTGGTTTTGATTTTATTGTTTGTCGTTTAAACGTGCCTGTTGCATATCTCTATTTTATATATTTGATATGGTCTATTGGTGAAGTAGCCTAGCATTGATTAGCTACTGTGGAGGGAGGGGTGTGGGGATTAAAATAATTCAGCAGAAGCAGGGATGTTTAGACCAGAAGGAAATCCCCGTCCCCCCTGGCAAATCACACTTTACTTAAAAACATTTTTTTAAAAACTCTAGGTTGTAGGGAATCAAAAAAAAATAAAAAAAATAAAAAAAATATATATATATATATATATATATATATATATATATATATATATATATATATATATATATATATATATATATATATATATATATATATAGCCTATATATAAAATTATTTTTTTTAACAGAACTGCTTTTGAAATTACGATTGGTAGCCTATTATTATACAGATGCAAAGTCGTTCTATTGGATTTGTTCCTTAGTGTAAAATGGAAATGCATGGTAATTTTATTTGATAAATATAAGCAAAAAACTGTATGGTGTAACAGAGTTTTAGAGCTAGACAAATCTCTCTGCATTAATGAATATAAAATTTACAGGAGACCATGTTTGATCGGGATTCGAACCCATGTCATCTTGATGGTCGAACCGTAAGTTCTACCGCTCGGCTATGAATTTACTCACTGAGAATTTCCCAAACTTTCTCACATGAGCGAGAAAACGTGTTGTCGTTAGCCTGTGAGTGTAGGCCTATAGCCTACTGCATGAATAAAAGTAGACCTTTTACAGTTTTAAAAGATGATATCTTATCTGTATGACCAACAATTACGGAGTAGGCTTTAGCCTATTAAGTTCTTAGCTGTTATGAGAAAAATAAATTCAAATGAACGCGCGTTTGTCAAACTCTAATTCAACATGCCAGAATAAAACCAGATTTTAGAATAATGCATAGCGCCACTCTGCGTGGTGTGCCAAAATATCCTAATTATAAACTTCAATATTTCATTCAAAACCATCTCAAAACGCTTTGTGACATTTTAAAAAGCCGTGAATGTATTAAGGCCACTGGAACCAGGATTGTAACTGAAACGCGCTGCATGTCTCAATACAGGAGCAGAAGCGCTGGTTCAGATTGTATTGTTTGTTGTTTAACCCTCTGGGGACCAGAGTGTTTTTGGGGCCCTTGGGATGTTTTGACATGCACTGACATTTGTGCTTTTTTCAGTTATTTATAAACATGTTAATGGCAAAGGTGTAAATTCACTCTATATAGCACAAACTTGGCTACCATGAGATCTGAGCAACATGTATGTACATGTTTGTATTTTTAATAGAATAATGTTTATGCGTGGTTATTGAAAAAAATAAAAATGAAAGTTGCTGAAATAAGACCACAAAACACATATTGATTATTTCTTCACAAGACTTTTGAAAATTGTATCACATAGTCTAGAATATTTGCTCCAAAACCATGTGAGAATCATCCTGACTACTCATTCAGATAAGTCAATAAAGTCTTTTACATTTTTAATGACGTGTTTTGTTTGAGAAAGCTTTATGCAGGAGGCGTGATCTCTCATTAGTATGTATGCATTTCACACCTGAGAAAGACAAAGCCCCTCCCATAATGGCCCTATTAGGTGCTATCAGGCCATATCATTACAGGAGCCTTGCACAAAGAATGAGGAGATTTAAAAAAGAATGGCTTTTAGATTGTTTGGATTTATATAAGGAAAATACAGGGTGCATACGTCTGGACACTTCTATCACACACCCTTCACCATACAGACATGGTTTTATTTCAGTTCAAGGTTAGAGTTGGAAACATCTTGAAAAGAAAATTGTCTTTCTCCATAAATGTCTTCGTTTGATCATACATATTTCAAAGTTGAGGATTCATTATTTTGATATAGCTTGAACAAACACTATAACATCTTAGTTGATTAGTTTATTGACAAAACATACTACATATTTAACATATGAGCAGAAACTCCTAAAAAAAGCTTATTTGATGTCTATTTTAGAGTAAAAACTTTATCCAAAACGAGTCAACGAAATGTTGTCTGTTATTTAGTCTGTAACAGTGCGTATCTGTGCGTTCATTCATTCATTCATTCACACACACACACACACACACACACACATACAAACACACACACACACACACACACAAACATGATTCACATTTAACAGTATGCTATTTTTCCGTTTACAGACACTACGTTATTCTATATCGCGATTAGAACAAAGCACTTGCAAAAAACACTTGCACACTTCTCAGCTGAATCTGTTCATCCTCGAAGTGAAAATAAACCCAGTGGTAAATGTCCCAGGATTGTTCCTCATATAGCCGCGCAAGACGACAGTAGATTAATCTGACTAAAAAATAATGTGTGTTTTCAGAGTTTATGGGCGTTAACGCGTCTCAATGTGTTGCTTCACATATTTGCGTTTGAATAGCGCGTGCTCTCCGTGGGCGTGTCACATTACCAGAGATAATCAGCTGAGAGAACAATAATGAGACGGGCTGACACGTCTCTCTTTTTATATAGATGACATAAACGGAGAATAATAATTTTAGTTTTGAATCGGATCATTTAAAAGTACAAATTCAAATGATTTAAAAGATATATTGCTTATGGCTGGGTAAATAGTATTAGCTGAGTTTTGTTGAAGATTAGAGACGTGCTCCAGGAAAAAAGTTCACGGTGACTGCGAGGCAGAACGCACACCCTGTTTATTTTCTTTATTTTACAAAAGCACAATATTTTATTTCGATTGTATGTGGGCACATAAAAAAGTAGACATTTAACAGATTATTTTCTCATATTTCTTAACTCTATATGAACAGAAATGATGGTAGTACTTTAAGTCTATTTTTCTGCTATGTGAAAAAAAACGAGCAAAACGCGCCGGCGCGTTTCTGGTCCCCAGAGGGTTAAACGTGCATGTTGCATATTTAAAAATATTTGTTAAAAATAAATGTTTGTTGTAGGCTTATTTGGAAATGACCATAACTTGTAGTATTTCATCCTTACTGTTAATTGCCCCACTTACGTTTTGCTAAATGTCCCTTTGCGCCACCTGGCGGTCATTTCGCGAACTACTTTGAAATGCGACTGGTTTATTTTTACGGCGGTGGATTTGCCGCGGCGGTAATAGGCATTCTGGTTGACTACCTACTGTACTTTAGTAAACGTTATTTTTACATGTACACATACAAACTATATTGCTATAGCCCACTGAGATTTCTTCTAATCGCGATATACTAGTGTCTGTAATGACAACATTTCGTTGACTAATTTTGGATAGATTATAAAGTTTTTACTATAAAATAGACATCAAATAAGCTTTAATTAGACAGTTTCTGCTCATATGTAAAATATATAGGATGTTTTGTCACAAATAAACTAATCAACTGTTATAGTGTTTGTTCCAATGCAAGCTATATCAAAATAATGAATCCTTAACTTTGAAATATGTATGATAAAATCTATTGCCTTCTTTAAAAAATAATACTTTATAAGACATTTATGGAAAAAGACAATTTTATTTTCAAGATGTTTTCAACTCAAACTTTGAACCAATTCTGCAGAATTGCCCATACAACCTATTTGACCAGGATTTGTTTCCAGGTATGACTAAAAATGTGCTTTTGGCTTTCATTTATATTTTGATTGTTTGTATAATATATATATATATATATATATATATATATATATATATATATATATATATATATTTATATTTATATTTATTTATTTATTTATTTATGTATTTATTGTCCTTGCATTCTTTCTTGTGTGACACCCCTGAATGAAAGGCTCATTATTATGCAGGGTCATTGTCTGCTTTGGTGAGATCCACGTAATTATTCATGAAAGGGGTTGGGCCGTTCACGCCCATCCGCATATTGCCTTTGCAAACAAAAAAATGTTTTTCACAATTTAAAACAATCTATTGTTTTATGTGAATGATTAGACAGGATGATTTTCAGATCATTTTGAAGTCTAAACTCTAGGCGACAACATCCATTAGTCAAAACTCTTGTGGACACATATTTAGTGTGTGTTTTGTGGCCTTATTTCAGAAACTTTATTTTTTTGTTTTTTCAATAACCATGCATAAACAATATTCTCTCAAAAATACAAACATGTACAAACATGTTCCTAACATATTATGGTAGCCCTGTTTGTGCTAAATAGAGTGTAATTACACCAGTGCCATTAATATGTTTCTAAGCAACTGAAAAAAGCACAAATGTCAGGGCATGTCAAAACATCTCAAGGACCCCAAAAACACCTCAGACCTCAGAGGGTTAAGCGAACTACACTGTTGGTGAGTCCCTTCAAAAAACAATCCCACCTTCCCACACAAAAGACCATGCAACTGACAAGAGAGTTGTCATCCTGTCTCTTTGGTTGAGAGAGAGAGAGAAAGAGAGAGAGAGAGAGAGAGAGAGAGAGAGAGAGAGAGAGAGAGAGAGAGAGAGAGAGACGAGGAAAACAAACAAGCATGCAAATGGAAATTATCGCGGCTGGAAAAATTATCGAGCTAATTTTTTTTATCTTACGATTAATTGATTTATTGACTATCGCGACAGGCCTATTAAACCGCGGATCTAGCATGCATGTCGTTATCGGGATTGAATCTGCCAGGATGTTAGACTCTAGTTTGAAGCGTTTTACGATTTCTTTCTTCACCATGTCCTTAAAAGAGCGAATAGCCTCCAAGTCGGATCCTGTCACTCTCAGCATGTCGCAGACATTGAGCAGGACGTGATAGATGAATGACAACCCGACATGTAACTCTGCGCACATTATTGTGGTTGCTTTAGCTAGAGGCCGAAGTACCGGGATCAGCTGCTCGATCAATTCCCACTGGTGCTCTCTCATGGTCAAGGATTTTCGGACATCCACTCTTCGTTATGCTCTCATCCGTGAGAACGGCCTGCACTGGGATTCTCTGTTCATACAAACGCTCTAGCATAGTGAATGTAGAATTCCACCGAGTGGCACAATCGTTTTGCAGACTGTTCACTTGTACTCCCAGTTGTTTCTGCAAAGCACAATGTGCCACTGAGGAGTGATGAAAATGACTGGCTACACGTCCTGCAGCATCAATTGTCTTCGTGATCTCGGATAAGTTAAGACCTTTTTATATTTATTTGTTGCTATATTAATACGTGTTATGATGTGGTCAGCAAACACAAAAACAATGTAACCAATGTAACCGAAACTAAACAGCGTCTCTGCGCATTGAAAGACTGTCACTCAGTGCGCAGTTACATTGTTACGCCAACGGACTGTCTTTGAGTGAGTCATTAAACCGTTCAATCAACGAAAACGTTAAAAAAAAAGCTAATTCCTTAAATGATAGATGTAATGAAACAAGGTGTTAATTATTTTTTTTAACTTTGAGCTCCACTTTTCAAGGCTCAGCTGGCCAGCAATGCTTCACTTTTGGGCAAAGCTTCACTTAATAGAGACCAATGGCATTGATTCAATGCGTGACTCGCTGCTTTCCCCCCACGGCTTCCTCGCGCTGTGTAATGCTGACCAGCGCCCACGCTGACGCCATTCATGGTAATTACCCTCACACGTTAAAAGGATGATACGACAAATATTTCGCTTTCCTTGGAAATGGCAACCTTTTCACGAATATACATGACTTGACAAGACAGACGCAGGTAATCGCACGCGCTCAGTCGATCACATTCACTGTCTGTTTAGGCTTAAGTCCAAATCCACGAAGCCTCTGAACAAATCACCATGATAAACAGTCTTGTTATCATTATTAACTTATTTAACATTCAATACACATGGTACGAACTACGAAGGGTGGCCTTATGAAAAAAGAAAACACGGTTTGCAAGGTCTGCGGTTACTTGCATCCCTCCTGTCCACAGATCGGTAGTGAGGGAAACACTGAGGTCTTTCATCTCATCCATAATCGTTGCTCTGACGGTGTTGTATTGGTGCATGATATTGCTCCAAACTGTGCGGTGGCAAGGGATTGTGTAGCCTGGCTCAAAATACTGGATGATGTCCTTAAAGCCTTCCCCAGAGAGAGTGGATATAGGGCGGACATCCTTGACAACGAAGTTGACCAGGAAATCTGTGATTTTTCGCCTTCTGTTGTCTGTCATTATGCGCGTTGAAAAATCGATTGTTGTCTGCCTGCCTGACGATAATGCAGTGCTAGCATGGCTAGCGTCATTGCAAACGGTTGCTGTTGCCAGTGGGTGTTTCATCCTAAGATGATTATCCATTGCAGACGTATTGCTATTGTATTTTAGCACTGCTTTACATAACTTACAGGTAACGGTGGATGTGTCTACATTTTCTGTGAAGTAGTTCCACACATAGAATGACCTTGACCGTTTTGGATGCACAGGTACCTCAACGCCTGACGCCATTTTGTTTCCGACTTGTCGATTAGGGCCGACAGCGCCGACTAGTGGTTGTGACAGTCGACTAGTTGATGAAACCCCTAGACGCAAAACGCATTTGAAAAAGCGATGCGCTGGAGAGCACAATTCGTTTGAATGAAAAATACAATTTCACCGCTAGATGGGAGAAATTCCTACACAATGTCCCTTTAAGAGCATAAAAGGCAGTAAATTAGACTGTAGGGTCTATCTGTGGGGTTGGGAATCTTTTGAATTTTAGTAATTCCGATTCTGCTTATCCATTCCGATTCTTATCAATTCCTAGTTTTGATTCCAAAAAAAAACATATCATAATGATATCATTCACATTTATTTAATGTCTTTCTGCAAAACATTTTGTTGCAGCATGAACAAAAATCTTTGTTCTCTCTGCCTATGGTTTAGAAAAAAATACCACAACAAAAGCAACTAGCCTAACTAATATAAATTTCAAGCATGGGTTAGGGTTAGTACGTCCATTCAAGTGCAAAAAGCCGAGGAAGAGAACTTAATTCAGTATCACTCACCATACAGTATGAGAAGCGGTATGCCATTTAGCTTTAGTCATTTCAGTAATCTGAATTGTTTTAGTTTTAGTCTAGTTTTAGTTGACGAAATTCAATAAGATTTTGGTCGACTAAATCTACAGTAGATTTAGTCGACTAAAATATAATGGGTTTAGGTAAATTGTAATCCATTTATTTAGAATTTCTCTAAAATTTCCAAAGCCATATACTCCCAGAGAAAACATCTATTGACCTGTTAATATGAATGATTTTAAAGTTTGAACATGCAATACAGATACAGATTTAACTACAGTGACTTAAAAAATATCTTAAAATCTTAAATAAAAAGACTTTTCCTAAAGTAGAACACAGTCTTCTTTTCAATGAATGATATATGCATTCTTTATAACTACTTGCATTAGGGCTGTAACGATACGCGCTATAAAATCGAAATCGCGATACTCAGGTCCACAATCCTGTATCGCGATGTGAGAAGGCAGAATCGCGATCACACCCCTTCCAACTCCCAGAGTTATCCTTCCTGTCCAGAACCAGGGCTCGAATTTCGGCGCGGGATTGCGGGTATTGCGCATAATTCTAATCATTCCCGCAGGTCTCTCATTTATAATGCGGGAAATTCCCGCAATCGTAATCCACACAGATAATAAAATCAAATCATTCTTTTAACAACTATCTTTCAGACGCAATTTCACAAACAGCGTGAGTGTTCAGCGGTGCCGCGCGCGTCTTCTATCTCTTCTCTCATAATGTGTTGTGCAAGGCAGGCGCTGCATGCGGCGATAATACACACTCGCGTTTTGGAGTCGGGACCATAGACTGTAAAAGTCTTTTTAAGTCTTACCAGTTTAAACATTCAAGCAATTTTAAACTAATCAGTGCCCGCGTGCTCTCTGAGAGATTATTTTCTATGCACACATTCATAGAAAATCCGCCTCAAAAACAGCTGGCCAGTAACTATTTTTCGCGGATTATATTGCTTTAACACGCAAAATTGTCAATTTCGGTCTTTGTGAGTAGGCTATACTCTAAACATAGTCGGTTTTGTCTTTAATAGGCATAAAACGCATGCCTCTATAATGAACACAGGATCTGTGCACTAGCTCTTAAAGTGACGGAAGCCATATGTGTCTGTCATTAATTTTGTTGTCAAAACAACAAAAGACGGCTTTAAGTTAAAGGAATCAGGATTAATAGCCTATGTATTTAATTTATTCAGGACTAAAATACTACCCAGTGTAATTTTCCATTTGATTACTTTATTCAGTTTCTGTATGTGAATACTAGTTTTAGACCTATTCAAAAACTTTTCTCTTTAATTGTCTTTATTTGTATCTTTATTCTATTGTATTTATTTGTGCTTCTTTTTTCAATTTAATTAAACAATTTAAATCAAGCTTCCTTGTGATGTGTAAATTCTTAACAATATTACCCCATTGTAAAAATGCAATGAGCGTAAACATTTAGGCAAGATAAATGTAATAATTTTGTTTGGAAAAAATGCCCCCCCCCCCCCTTTCTCCCCCCCAAACAAAAAAAATTCCCCCCCATGAGAATCATCTAAGGGGGGATTTCCCCCCCCCCCCCCCATTTTCCAAAACGAAATTCAGGCCCTGAGAACTACCACATCTTTAATAGTATTATTTGAAGTTAACATTATAAAATACGTAGACCTACACCACAAAACTAGTTGAGGATAAATTATTAAAAATTTGGCAATTTCAGCATTATGGACGTGAAATTTGCAGCCAAAACTTGAAATATAAATTCTCAGAAAGTGCATTAAATTAATCCTCAATTGACCGGCAACACGTCCAACATGCAGATGCATATCCTACGGCACCATCCCGAAATCAATTTAGTTGGAACACAGAACACAACCCAAAAGCAGCAGCCTACACTGCCTAGTATAGTTTAATAATTTGCATAGTTATTATTGTTCTTTGGTGTTTAGATTATACAGGTTTTTCCTAATGTTATTTAATAAAAATACTGGTATTTTTTTTCTTCTCTCAAAATCTCTTTTTTTTCACCACAAGCCCCGCCCCCTCAAGCCCCGCCCCGTGATAGAATCGCGATACGAATCGAATCGTGGGTAAAAAATCGTGATACGAATCGAATCGTGGGTTTGGTGTATCGTTACAGCCCTAACTTGCATACATCATTCTTTATTCTTTCAAGCAGCAGTCATATTTATTTGTATGAACTAAATATAATGGGGTCTACGGTGTTATTGGGTTCCTTGAGATGTTTTGACATGTACTGACATTTGTGCTTTTTTTAGTTGCTTATAAACATATTAATGGCACAGGTGTAATTACTCTCTATTTAGCACAAACAAGGCTACCATAATATGTGAGCAACATGTATGTACATGTTTGTATTTTTGAGAGAATATTGTTTATGCATGGTTATTGAAAAAACTAAAAATTAGAGTTTCTGAAATAAAGCCACAAAACACATACTAAATATGTGTCCACAAGACTTTTGACTAATGGATGTTGTCGCCATTAGAGTTTTTGCTTCAAAATGATCTGAAAATCATCCTGCCTAATCATTCACATAAAACAATAGATTCTTTTAAATTGTGAAAAACATTTTTTTGTTTGGAAAGGCAATATGCGGATGGGCGTGAACGGCCCAACCCCCTCATGTATAATTAGGTGGTTCTCACCTGTGAAGACAAAATACCCGCTTAATAATGAGCCTTTCATTCAGGTGTGTCACATAAGAAAGAATGCGAGGACAATATATACAGTATATACATACACACACACACACACACACACATATATATATATATATATATATATATATACACATATATATATATATATATATATATATATACACTCACCTAAAGGATTATTAGGAACACCTGTGCAATTTCTCATTAATGCAATTATCTAATCAACCAATCAGATGGCAGTTGCTTCAATGCATTTAGGGGTGTGGTCCTGGTCAAGACAATCTCCTGAACTCCAAACTGAATGTCAGAATGGGAAAGAAAGGTGATTTAAGCAATTTTGAGCGTGGCATGGTTGTTGGTGCCAGGCGGGCCGGTCTGAGTATTTCACAATCTGCTCAGCTACTGGGATTTTCACGCACAACCATTTCTAGGGTTTACAAAGAATGGTGTGAAAAGGGGAAAACATCCAGTATGCGGCAGTCCTGTGGGCGAAAATGCCTTGTTGATGCTAGAGGTCAGAGGAGAATGGGCCGACTGATTCAAGCTGATAGAAGAGCAACTTTGACTGAAATAATCACTCGTTACAACCGAAGTATGCAGCAAAGCATTTGTGAAGCCACAACACGCACAACCTTGAGGCGGATGGGCTACAACAGCAGAAGACCCCACCGGGTACCACTCATCTCCACTACAAATAGGAAAAAGAGGCTACAATTTGCAAGAGCTCACCAAAATTGGACAGTTGAAGACTGGAAAAATGTTGCCTGGTCTGATGAGTCTCGATTTCTGTTGAGACATTCAGATGGTAGAGTCAGAATTTGGCATAAACAGAATGAGAACATGGATCCATCATGCCTTGTTACCACTGTGCAGGCTGGTGGTGGTGGTGTAATGGTGTGGGGGATGTTTTCTTGGCACACTTTAGGCCCCTTAGTGCCAATTGGGCATCGTTTAAATGCCACGGCCTACCTGATCATTGTTTCTGACCATGTCCATCCCTTTATGGCCACCATGTACCCATCCTCTGATGGCTACTTCCAGCAGGATAATGCACCATGTCACAAAGCTCGAATCATTTATAAATTGGTTTCTTGAACATGACAATGAGTTCACTGTACAAAAATGGCCCCCACAGTCACCAGATCTCAACCCAATAGAGCATCTTTGGGATGTGGTGGAACGGGAGCTTCGTGCCCTGGATGTGGATCCCACAAATCTCCATCAACTGCAAGATGCTATCCTATCAATATGGGCCAACATTTCTAAAGAATGCTTTCAGCACCTTGTTGAATCAATGCCACGTAGAATTAAGGCAGTTCTGAAGGCGAAAGGGGGTCAAAGTAACACAGTATTTTTATGGTGTTCCTAATAATCCTTTAGGTGAGTGTGTGTATATATATATATATATATCAAAATATAAATGAAAGTCAAAAGAACATTTTTAGTCATACCTGGAAACAAATCCTGTTCACATAGGTTATATGGGCCATTCTATAGAATTGGCTCAAAGTTAGAGTTGGAAACATCTTGAGAAGAAAATTGTCTTTTTCCATAAATCTCTTATAAAGTATTATTTTTTAAAGTAGGCCAATACATTTTATCATACATATTTCAAAGTTAAGGATTCATTATTTTGATATAGCCTAGCTTGCATTGGAACAAACAGTTTATTAGTTTATTTTTGACAAAACACCCCTGGCCGGGACCACCCCTGAAAGCTCATTGGCCACCCCTGTGGCCACCCCAGATCTGATAGGTAGTTGGTCAAGTTCGTCAACACAAGAAAGAGAAAAACTGTCAAGCAATGATGACTGCTGATCAACTGATTTAGGGCCAGTTTTAGATTTTTAACTAACACAGTAATGGTCGTACTGAGGCTACGAGAGCTGATTTCTGCTCAGCGCCGCGGGCGTTTGGCCATGCAGGTCAGGTGACCTATGAGATAAGCGCAGCGCGCTGCACCTGCTGGTCCGTGAAACAGCCAGGAGGACGGTTAACAGTCGGCAACAACGATAAAAACGCTGGAATTGAATCTGTCGATTGAGAGGTAAGTTATGGTAATTTAATGTTTAGTTATATCGTAGTTCCCTCTGAATGTGTAGGAAAATTGTATCTAGCACTAACTAGCAGCTAAAAGTCGAACTACACTGCACTAGCTAGCTTAGCAGCCTGCAAACCAAGTTAAGTATTGAACGTTAGCATTTTGTTTTTTAAAATTGTTATTTGGATAACTGCCATGAAATATAAAAACGCTATTTTCTGGACTGAAGACTGCTTTTAATTTGTGTGTGTGTGTGTGTGTGTGTGTGTGTTCAATAGAGCTAATGTTATATTTTTGGCCAACCAGTGTGTAAAATATAGTGTGACAGTCTAGATTTAAGTAAGTTACAAGCTGGGACTTATTTATTTGCTCTGTGAGTTAGGCCTACTTCACAGTTCACATATTTTTAGACGCTGAGGCAGAGCAAATTGCATGAGATGTATTATGTGTTAATTGTGTTATTAAAAGTGAGTAGTAAGAGTGGTAGTTATGTCAAAAATAAACCTTTGTAGATCCTATAAATAGACATAATTAGGCACATTGTTGACACCACCTTTCTTTTTGACATTTTAATGGAGTCAAAGCTATTATTTAAGGGGTTCCACAGCCCCACGAACACCTGTATTTTGCACACTGATTCTAACTCAATTTGATAATGATCCTGTTTGATGTTTGTAGTTATAGCTATAACTTCAAAGTGAATTGACTGACTGATGGATTGATTGATTGACTGATTGATTGATTGAGTTATTGAATTACATTTCCCCCAGGGTTAGGGTTAAGATAATAGATATGAAGAGAAGCAGAGATATTCATAGCTTCTTCAAAAAGAAAAGAGTCAGAGCCACAGCTACCAGCAGCAGTGAAAAGGCGCAGTCAGGTCAGCAGCCTAGGTACAGCAGTAGTGAAGAGCAGTCAGCTCCTTCTGCACAGGATGGTAAGTCGTGCTGGGATAGATTGAATTTACCATGTAGGCTCACATTCAAGTTGTTTGTCTCTCATACAATTTCAGTTATACAATTACAACTGTCTGAATCATCACTACACGAGAACAATAGTTAAAACCGTTGTAAAAGACAGAAGAACAATAATAAAATGTGCATAATACTTAAATACACACACAAACAAACACATGTATGTATGTACATGTGTATGATTGTGTGAGTGTAAAAAACAAAAAACAACCAAAGAAAATAATATATATACTGTATATATATATATATATATATATATATATATATATATATATATATATATATATACTTCAGCCTCTTACTTTTCATGTACATATATATGTGTGTGTATGTGTGTGGCAAAACCTGCCTCTAGCCTATTGATGTCTCAGATATCTGTGTATTCCCACAGTTGACCAGCCACAACCAGAGGAGGATCAAGCAGTGTCTGGAGCTCCACCGGCTAAGCATGGTATGTCAAGTTCAACTGGGATTCTCTCATTGGAAAAAGGCAATGTACAAAGATGGTGGATTTAAAGTACATGAAAAGTAAGAGGGTCATGTCAATGCCATGTTTGCATGGGGTGAGCACAAGAAGCCAATACTAACAGATTCTTCCATACGTGATGCCCTTAATGAAGCATACAACAAGAAAGTCCAAGAGAATAGAAAATATATTAAAACAGTGGCTGAAGTACTTCTTTTGACGGCAACACAAAACTTTGGACAACGAGGTCACCGTGAGACAGAAGAGGCAGATAACAGAGGAAACTTTTTAGAAATTTTGGAAATGATTGCAAAGCATGACCCAGTGGTACAGAAAAAAATGAAGGGAAAGCAGAATGCCAAGTACACAAGCAATGTAATACAAAATTAAATCCTAGAATGCTTGGCAAATATGGTCCGTGAGGAGATAATTTAGAAAGTGAAGGAAAGTGAAGTGTTCTCTGTGATTGCTGATGAAACCAAAGACCTGAAAAAGAAGGAGCAGCTCTCACTGGTACTTAGGTACTACTACAATGGGGCAGTGCACAAAAGTTTTCTTGACTTTCAACAAGCCACACGATTAGATGCAGAAGGACTCAAGGACAAAATCATCCACTGTTTGGAAAGATATGGACTTGAGTACAGATCCAATCTTGTTGGACAAGGTTATGACGGAGCATTGGTAATGAGTGGGAAACACTCTGGAGTGGCAGCCAGAATAAAGTCTGAAGCAAAACATGCAGTTTATGTGCACTGTAACGCACATTGCCTGAACTTGGTACTCATTGATACCGTGAAAGCAGTCCCAGAGGCTGATTGCTTTTTTGCACTACTGCATAAGCTTTATGTGTATATCTCTGGGTCCTATGTCCACCAGAAGTGGCTGGATGTGCAAAAGTAAATGTATGAAGGTCAGCCGAGGGAGTTGCAGAAGCTCAGTGACACGAGATGGGCATGTAGATACTTGGCCTGCAGGAATCTAATGGACCGATTACCTGCTGTACTTCATGTTCTGCATGACATTGCTACAGAAAATAGTGGGAAAAGATCTGTAGATGCTCGAGGTTTGCTGACTCAGCTAGACCTAAGCTTTGTCAGTCTTCTTGCAACCTTTCGAAGGCTCCTTGGGGATGCAAAGGTGCAGTCTGACACCCTCCAATCTCCTTCACTTGACCTTGTCATGGCAGTGGATTTAGTAAGTGCACTCAAAGACTCATTTCAGGAGAACAGAAGTGAAACATTTGTTGACAATCTGTGGAAAAGTATTGTAGACACTGCCACAAAGTGCAATATAGCCATTAAAAATGCAGAGAAAAAGAGGTCTCAAAGAGTTAATTCCAGATTTGGTGGGTCTGTCATAACCTCTACATTGGGTCAGCGCAAATGTAACGATGGTGACAAGGATTCCTTTCGGAGGACAAGCTTCTACCCATTGTGGACACCATACTTGGAGAGTTAGACAGGCGCTTCTCTAAAGACAATTGTGAAATAATGAGAGGAATACAAGCTTTGGACCCCAAAAGCACATGTTTCCTTCAAGAGGAAGTAGTCTTTCGACTGGGAAAAATTTATGAAAGTGACTCTGAAGATCTCAGTCATGAACTCCACCAGACAAAGAGGCTTTTGCAAAGGAAACAACAAAGTGGAATGCCAAACTTGTCCAGTATTGTTGAACTTGCAGTGTTCCTTGAACCTCGTAAGGATGTTTTTCACGAGCTTTTTCATCTGTGCAAGATAGCCATAGCCCTCCCGGTGAGCAGTGCAGCATGTGAGCGCAGCTTCTCAGCTCTTAAACTCATCAAGACCCATTTGCGCACAACAATGACAGATGACAGACTGAGCAACCTGGGTGTTCTCAGCATTGAGTATAAAAGAGCCAAGGCACTGGACATGGACAGATTTATTAAACTTTTTGCAACCAATCACCAAAACAGGAGAATTCATCTGATGTAAGATGGATGAATTTGTTTAATGGTCTTGTTTATTTGTAGTTAAAGGGCTTGTTTGGTTTGTTACAACTGTTTATGTACAATTATAATAAGTTATATTTGGTCTGGTATAAGTCTTAACTGTTTGATTTAAATAAATGTAATGTATGCTGAATCAAAGCCAACGTTTCAATTTATATCTTCATCAGGGCCTTGAGGACTGTGATAGGTGGAAATTGAATAAAAAATGACTTCATCATGATATATATGTATTTTTAACAGCATAGACACCTCTATTTTGACAGTTACGAGACAGGAAATCATGGGAGGAGATGTGACATGCAGCAAAGGATCGGGGTCCGGGATTAGAACCGCGGTCGGCTGCGTATGTATATGCATTAAACTTCGCTGTGCAATGGCCACCCCACACTAGCTCTGTGTCCCATCTTGGCCACCCCAGTAAAAATGTCCTGGATACGCCTGTGTGACAAGTATTTACTTAGTTACAGTTAATTTTCGGACGCGTTTCAGAATGAACTTCACTGACAGAGAGAACGCAAAATTCGCATCATGTTTATTTTTCTTTATTTGACAAAAAGCAGAACACTTTGTTTTTATTGTGAGGATCCACACAAAAAAATAGACACTTAAAAGGATCTAATGATGTACAACATGTAAGATTAAAATCAACAGAGTAATTTGAGTCTCTTTTGCACTGATAAGGAAAAAAGTGAGCTTGTTGCGCCGGCGCGATAGCCGACCCCAGAGGGTTAAAGCTATTAAAGGGATAGTTCACTTTGAAATTAATTTTTGGTATGTTTTAGCTTACCTCAAGAGCATCCAAGATGTAGGTGTCTTTGTTTCCGCAGTAGTTTAAATTTTGATATTTTTAGGTCAAACCGTTCTTGTCTGTCAGTCATATAATGCAGGTCTATGGTAACTTCCTCAAAGAGCATGCAGAGAGAAGTCCAAATTAAACATGATTTAATGACTCGTAAATGTAAGTTCACATTGATGGCCTAAGACACAAAACGGCAGTTTGTGTGAGAAAACGAACAGTATTTATATCGTTTTTTACCTCTTTTGTAAACACAGCCACGTCCAAGTGATCTGAGGGCGCGGGCGCTTCGGCCTTTTCCGGCAAGTGCCGGAAAGCGCCGGAAGTGATCTCTCGCGCGTGTACGTCACTCATACAATTGTTTTATTTTTTTTAATTTTTTTTATTGTTTTCTTTTACGGCGGTTTAAACATCCCGGATACGCGCAAATTAGTACCATTTTAATTAGCCGTCTTACCTACAATCTCTGTTCTGTGTAAACAATGAGTGACGTACACGTGCGAGAGATCACTTCCGGCGCTTGCCGGAAAAGACCGAAGCGCCCGCGCCCTCAGATCGCTTGGACGTGGCTGTGGTTACAAAAGAGGTAAAAAACGATATAAATACTGTTCGTTTTCTCACACAAACCGCTCGTTTCGTGTCTTAGCCCATCAATGTGTACTTACATTTATGAGTCATTAAATCATGTTTAATGTGGACTTCTCTGTGCATGCTCTTTGAGGTCGTGACCATAGACCTGCATTATATGACTGACAGACAAGAACGGTTTGACCTAAAAATTTCAAAATTGAAACTACTGCGGAAACAAAGACACCTACATCTTGGATGCCCTTGAGGTAAGCTAAAACATACCAAAAATGTATTTCAAAGTAAACTATTCCTTTAAGGCGAGACACTACAGGTGAATAGGGTAATTTTTTTAACTAGCAGATATCACCATGAAACTTTCCCAGTTGATTACCTACATTAAGATGAGAAAAAAATGTATTACAAGTTTTCTGTAATTTAATGGTTAAATATGCCAATTAGGCATTATCTAATTAAATATGCGCTAATTTGCATATGTTTAAAAAAATGAAATCTGAGTATTGATAAAGAAAAGTCATTTTGAGAAAACGGGCTTTAAAGATTTAGCATCAGCCAATGAGATTGCGCATTCAGCGTTAAATCCCCCTTTTACTTTGACCAGTGAAAAAAACAGTTTTTGCCTGCCATGCCCCGCCTTAACGAGCAGTGAATGCGTTTCTCTTTATCTTTTGTTGCTTGATCAATATGAAGGACACAGACCGCATTAGGTTTATTACCCACCGTCACTTTAAGACATTGGATCATGTCCAATGACATGCGGATCCAATTGCACTGATGCACATCCGATACACTCACAACTGTTTAAGACATAACCGACATAGTTTACGTGAATACTTTCCAAAACGGACATTTAGACATAATGTTGTGTGTTGTCCATTCAGACACGAAAGAGAGCTCAATTCAGTACTTGCGCACTGTGTATGTGTCTATGTGCATGGCTGCACGCTTCGGGCCGGGGGTGTGCGCACAGAAAACCGTACCGAATAGAGCTATTTTTTTGCGTCATCACTCTTATTCAGATCTATGTCTGCTCTACTCATTCTCCCAGACGTTTAAATTTTTTTATGTTTTATGAGACATGCCAACTCGTGTCCCGCTGGGTAGATCAGCGCGTTACAGTACAAATGTGCGCATCTACCACAAACGCAGGACATCAGTTCTGACTGGATCGCTTCCCAAATCGTCACTATTTAACATTTTTGTCTAGTTTTTATTTGTTGACGAAAATGTCAATAGATTTTCGTCATATTTTTTGTCATTCAAAACTAGATTTTATTTAGTTATCGTCTTGTTTTCGTTTGTGAAAAAATGTTGTTGAAATTAACACTGCTTGGATGTGTGCGCAGCTCATAAAATCGTGCTAGTCTTCTTACGCTTGAATGGTTTAAATTCACATTAAAATTCACACAAAGGAATCGATAAGAGGATCCGATTCCTGACCTTGAGTATCCGATTTCATAGGTCATCAAAACTACTCCTTTAACCCTCTGGGGACCAAGGTGTTTTTGGGGTCCTTGAGATGTTTTGACATGCTCTGACATTTGTGCTTTTTTCAGTTGCTTATAAACATATTAATGGCACAGGTAAAATTACACTCTATTTAGCACAAACAGGGGTACCATAATGTGTTAGCAACATGTATGTACATGTTTGTATTTTTGAGAGAATATTGTTTATGCGTGGTTATTGAAAAAAATAAAAAATAAAGTTTTTGAAATAAGGACAAAAAACATACTAAATATGTGTCCACAAGACTTTTGACTAATGGAAGTTGTCGCCTAGAGTTTTTGCTTCAAAATGATCTGAAAAGCATCCTTCCTAATCATTCACATAAAACAATAGATTGTTTTAAATTGTGAAAAACATTTTTTTGTTTGCCAAGGCAATATGCGGATGGGCGGAACGGCCCAACCCCTATCGTGAATAATTAAGTGGTTCTCAGACAGTGACCCTACATAATAATGAGCCTTTCATTCAGGGGTGTCACACAAGAAAGAATGCAAGGACAATATATATATTTATTGTCATTGCATTCTTTCTTGTATATATAGCCTATATATATATATATATACACGCACATATATATATACAAACAATCAAAATATAAATGAAAGCCAAAAGCACATTTTTAGTCATACCTGGAAACAAATCCTGGTCAAATGCTATATGGGCCATTCTACAGAATTGGTTCAAAGTTACAGTTGGAAACATCTTGAAAAGAAAAAAGTATTTTCCCATAAATGTCTTATAAAGTATTATTTTTTAAAGTAGGCCAATACAATAAAAATAAACCAGTCGCATTTCAAAGTCGTTCGCGAAATGACCGCCAGGTGGCGCAAAGGGACATTTATCAAAACGTAAGTGGGGCTAATGTCAATTAACAGTAAGGATGAAATACTACAAGTTATGGTAATTTGCAAATAAGCCTACAACAAACATTTATTTTTAAACAAATATTTTTAAATATGCAACATGCACGTTTAAACAACAAACAATACAATCTGAACCAGCGCTTCTGCTCCTGTATTGAGACATGCAGCGCGTTTCAGTTACAATCCTGGTTCCAGTGGCCTTAATACATTCACGGCTTTTTAAAATGTCACAAAGCGTTTTGAGATGGTTTTGAATGAAATATTGAAGTTTATAATTAGGATATTTTGGCACATCACGGAGTGGCGCTATGCATTATTCTAAAATCTGGCTTTTTTCTGGCATGTTGAATTAGAGTTTGACAAACGCGGCGGCGCGTTCATTTGAATTTATTTTTCTCATAACAGCTAAAAGAACTTACTGCGTAATTGTTGATCATACAGATAAGATATCATCTTTTAAAACTGTAAAAGGTCTACTTTTATTCATGTAGGCTAAAGTAGGCCTACACTCACAGGCTAACGACAAAACGTTTTCTCGCTCATGTGAGAAACAAACGTTTGGCCATTTCTCAGTGAGTAAATTCATAGCCGAGCGGTAGAACTTACAGTTCGATCATCAAGATGACACGGGTTCAAATCCCGATCAAAACATGGTCTACTGTAAATTTTATATTTATTAATGCAGAGAGATTTGTCTTGCTCTAAAACTGTTACACCATATGTACAGTTTTTTGCTTATATTTATAAAATAAAATTACCATGCATTTCCATTTTACACTAACAATAGTATCCAACAGAAAGACTTTGCATCTGTATAATAATAGGCTACCAATCGTAATTTCAAAAGCAGTTCTGTAAAAAAAGTAATTATATATATAGGCTATATCTATATCTATCTATCTATATATATATATATATATATATTTTTTTTTTTTTTAATTAGGCCTATTATTTTTTTATTTTTTTTTGATTCCCTACAACCTAGAGTTAAAAAAAAAAATGGTTTTAAGTAAAGTGTGATTTGCCAGGGGGGACGGGGATTTCCTTCTGGTCTAAACATCCCTGCTTCTGCTGAATTATTTTAATCCCCACACCCCTCCCTCCACAGTAGCTAATCAATGCTAGGCTACTTCACCAATAGACCATATCAAATATAAAATAGAGATATGCAACAGGCACGTTTAAACGACAAACAATAAAATCAAAACCAGCGTTTCAGTTGTTCATTAGTTCAAGTGGCCTTCATGCATGCACGGATTTTAAAATTTCACAAAGCGTTTTGATATTATTTTGAATGAAATATTGAAGTTTATAATTAAGTGTTTTGGCAGACCACGCCGAGTGGCCCTATGCATATTTCTAAAGTCGGGTTTTATTCGAACTTTTGCTAACGACAAAAGTTTATATCTGTCGTCTCTGTCTCCGGGAACTTCGCGTCACAAAAATGAACCGAAAGCCACTTCAGCTCAGTCACTATAAGAAATCGGCTATGTCTAAAGCCTTTAAATGTCTAAATATTCAGGCTAATAAATGTTATCTGATTATGTAATCCATATGAAAACGAGAGGTACAGAGGATCAAACATGTAGCCTATGTAAGCGCTTCGTAATGAGTAATGAGAAAATGACGAGACAAGGGTGAAAATCTCGCTCTGATTAAATGTAGCAGGCTAAATCGCCCTGAATTAAAATGTAAAAACAGATCAAATGATGTATTTGTCGAAATGTTGCGATATTGTTTTATTTAAGTTCATAATTATTCTATACATGTTATTTAATTTAGCAGCATTACCACGAAGCACCGTGGTTCGATATTTATTTGAATAATAAAAAAAAAATAAAAAAACTTAATTTACAAATTTTATGCCTGGTTGTAAGGATCCAAAGATCCCTGTAGAATTTAATATTGAGTTGAACATTTTGTTCATGACAACAAATTAACATGCGTTTTTTCAGATTATATTTAGTTTTGCTTGGAAAAGGCTGGCCCAAACCAGTTTTATTTCATCAATTATTGAAATAATGAAATATTTAGTAATAAACTTTTATGACAGAAATATCACTAGGCTATATGTAACTTAAAACATTTAATTCCTTCATTATCAACACTGTCTAGAACAGTGTTGTAATGTAACGTACTTCGTTACTGTACTTAAGTAGAAATTTCACGTATCTGTACTTTACTTCGCTATTTAAATTTATGTCAACTTTTACTTTTACTCCACTGCATTTCCTAGATAAAATGTATACTTTTACTCCGTTATATTTCCACGAAGAATCTTCGTTACTCGTTACTACAAAATAAAATCAGAAGAAATGTGTGCGACTGGAATAAGGGAGGTTTGGCGAATCACTGCTCCTAGATTGCATTACGCACGCTCTGCACGCTCTATTTCAGCGTAATGCTTGTTTGTTGCCAAAGGAGGAGGAAGCAAAACTGAAACCGCCATGGAAGCACCTACTGGAGGACCGGGGGGAAACTCCTTTTCCTTGATTTACTGAAGCCTATGTGTAAAACGCATTTGCAGCTGCACAGCTAACACATTGAGCGTCTAGCTCGCTGATCGGCTGTGCTGCGGCAACTGTTTATCCAATGGCGAGGGCGCCTCTGACGTGCGACCAATGAGCTAGCCCAACGTCATTACACGTCAGAGCCTGACAAGGGGGCGTGGCCTTAGCCTATAATAGTCCCCTGAATTCACCATTATAGCAGGTTTAACCATAGACATCATATAGATAGACGCCCTATCGGCCGCTACTGCCTATTGGCGCGGGCGAGCCGTGGGGCCGCCATCTTAAACCGGTCACCCGCTCCGCTCAGTGTAATCTGTTTGGCAGGTGCAATGAGCTGTCAGCGCATTTAATTAATCATATCTCACTGAATACCGAACTGATTTTCACGCGGGTTTCTTTGCTGCAAAGGTCATACACGTAGCTACGATACAGGACACATTGAATATTTTACTCACAAAATACAAACAATAGTACGGTAATGTTAAATGTTAAATCTTACTTGTGAAAAGTAATCCCCGAGTGATGGTCCGCCGATTTGAGCAGGAATATGCTGCACAGTGCTCTGGCATCTACTGCTGCTATGCAACGCAAATAGGAGTATGACCGGTTTAAGATGGCGGCCGCATTTCTTGCGCCACAGCGGCCAATAGGGCATCTAGTCTCTATATGATGTCTATGGGTTTAACTATGGGTTTAACGACTGAAGCAACAACTCGCCAGGTTACTATAATGCGGCCGGCTACTCAATACTCGTTCCCTCTCTCTTTTCGAACGGCCACAATAAAGTTCACAATCAAAGTTCTAACCGCTTGCTTTAAAAAAAAAAACGTTTTACTTTTACTTCAAATACTTAAGTACATTAAATATCAGAAAATTACTTTTGATACTTAAGTACATTATATATCAGATACTTTAAGACTTTTACTTAAGTAATATTCTAAAAGGTAACTTTCACTTCTACCAAAGTCTTTTTCTAGGACGATACTTGTACTTTTCCTCAAGTATTGCTTTCTAGTACTTTATACAACACTGGTCTAGAATAGCGATTTAAGTGTGAATTGCGACTTCTCTTTGTGTTAAGTCAGCCTCAGACTCCGATAGCCTGTGGGGGGTTGGAGGGACAGTTCAGTGCTGTATCGTGCGCGCAGGACAATAGGCCTAGGTGTTAATGTTCCTCTTTCATATGGAGAGTGTCGGATAACGCAGCGACATATACAGTCAGCTGTATGATGTGTTTTTACCCTGAAATGTTTAATTTCGAGAGAGACCCAGCGCGCGCAGCGAGGGAGACTAAATAAACGTGTTAAAAAGAGATCCAGCGCGAAAGAGGCAAAGAAAAACCCATGTTTTTAATTTATGTTGCTTTGGACAATTTTCGTTTTGTAGGCCTACTGTTTTAACTGTTTAATATAGCTGTCATTTCTTTGGCAATACAAATTTAAAATGTCGCAAGAATAAGATTAGCCTACCCAGCGGGCAATTGATGTCAAATAGACATCAAATTGACGTCAAACATAGTCATCAAAGAATTGGTCAAAAATGCAAATCAAATCGATGTCAAAACTTGACATCAAATTGACGTCAAGTTTTGACGTTTATTTTATTTGCATTTTTTTAACACATTGATGTCCTATTCTATACCACAAGAATAATGACACAACAGTATTAAATGTAAGAATTGTTTTATTAAATTCAATCAGCTGCAATTCAAGAGTTTAAAAATGTAATTCAAAGATAATTTTTAATTGATGAGGGGTTTAAGAACATGGGTTTTTCAAGATCACATCACATATTAATTTAATGCAACCAATCACGAGACAAAATTTTACAAAATGAACAAACAATGTAGCTAAACAATAGGTTATAGGCCTACTTATTCAGAATCTGAACACACATCAATTGCAGATGTCCCCTTTTGTCGTCCCATACCCCCGCATCTATCGGGAGCAGACCGGAGATAGCTCCCCATGTATTTTTTTATTTCAGCCTCTGACGCTGAAGGTTTGGACTGCTGTACAGCACCTAATGAATATGAAGCCACAATTAGCACTCATTTTAAGACATTAAAATACAGCATACATTTTTCAGCAAGCATCACTTGTACATAGAAATCCACAAACTAATTCAAACTTTTTAAATAAGCATGGATAACCGCAGTGTTTCTCACAGTAGGGGTTCAATCTTCAGCTGGCGGGCAGGAGCCGCCACTGGCAAGTCACGTGACCTGTCAGTGGCTGGCTAGTTGTCTGGCAGTCTGCCTTTGGCAAGTTTCAGAAACCATTGATTTGTGAGTTTTTGTGTTCCTCCCTTTCTAGCTCATTTATTATGCATCTGTTGATATGATTATGTTCTTTAGTATGATTGATGTTTTGGGGACTGTTATCCCAATATAACCAGTCAAATGGCCGTGATCCGCCTGGCAGCTTACAGACGCTTGCTCGACGCTCATCCAGTCAGCCGCGGCTCATAGTGCTAGTATAACGTGTTGCCTGACACTCTCGCTGCAAGGAAATAAATTGTTTTCTTATTATGAATATAATGTCACGCATCTATTCTTCTTTGCAACTGCACACTGTGTGTGTGTTGAATAATAGTTTAAGTGTGACAAGAAATGGCCTATATAGATTCTTGTTTTTTATTTGTAAATATTTTTTTTTCTTTGTTTTTGTTTGTAAATAGTCTTTGTAAATTTGAAAATAGTGATACAGTCTGTGCTAAGTGATTAATTCACGTTTTTATAGGCTACTTTTTCACAAGGATTAAAATCGTTCCGGTCTAGTACCATAAAAAACGTGAATTAATCCCAATAACATGAATCTGACACCAGGACAAAATAGAGATGCTTTTAAATAATTTGATAAAAGAAAGCTTAATAATTCAATAAAAGAATGCCAACTTTAACGGTAAAATCACTTAGCACAGACTGTATCACTATTTTCAAATTTACAAAGACTATTTACAAATAAAACCCAAGAAAAAAACTATTTACAAATAAAAACAAAGAAAAGAAAAATATTTACAAATAAAAAACAAGAATCTATATAGGCCATTGCTTGTCACACTTAAACTATTATTCAACACACACACAGTGTGCAGTTGCAAAGAAGAATAGATGCGTGACATTATATTCATAATAAGAAAACAATTTATTTCCTTGCAGCGGGAGTGTCAGGCAACACGTTATACTCGCACTATGAGCCGCGGCTGACTGGATGAGCGTCGAGCAAGCGTCTGTAAGCTGCCAGGCGGATCACGGCCATTTGACTGGTTATATTGGAATAACAGTCCCCAAAACATCAATCATACTAAAGAACATAATCATATCAACAGATGCATAATAAATGAGCTAGAAAGGGAGGAACACAAAACACAAAAACTGTCAAAAATCAATGGTTTCTGACACTTGTCAAATGCAGACTGCCAGACAACTAGCCAGCCACTGACAGGTCACGTGACATGCCAGTGGCGGCTCCTGCCAGCCAGCTGAAGATTGAACCCCCACTCGTTTCTCAACCCTGCTCCTGGAGGACCCCCAACACTGCACGTTTTCTTTGTCTCCCTAATCAGACACACCTGATTCCACTCATCAGCTCATTATGGGGATGTGATAATTAGCTGATGAGTTGGTGTGTTTGATTAGGGAGACAAAGAAAACGTGCAGTGTTGGGGGTCCTTCAGGAGCAGGGTTGAGAAACGCCGATCTAGTGGCTCAGTGATCCTCCTCACCATTCTTTTCAAGTGAGCTGCAACAGCAGGAAGTCAACAGCAGTCCTACTTTTTGTTTTTCAGATGAAAAATTAAACTGATAAGTGCTACCCATCTTAACTAAAGGTGGCATAGGTAAAACAGAATTCACACATTTAAAACCTGTGCTTTTAATATTGTCTGAAAATTTGTAGATATTGCTTATAGTGCATATTGCAGGTTAAAACATTTTAAAAACTGAATAAATAACTGTGCATATTTTGAGTTTATTCATGAGAGCGCCCTCTGGCTTTTGAATGTGGTAGCATTTGACCGTAACTGAGAATAATAATTGCACAATTAATTGTTACACCCCTACAGTATTGCCACTGTGCATCTGTGATGGGTAAAAGTTTGCCGCACAATGGGTAACACTGGATAGATACTACAGTACATCCTCTAATCATACAAAAAAGTAACGTAGTACCTATTATAACACGGCATAGCTGTGTTTTTCCAAAGGCCTTCTTCACCCCTGAGCCATCCATATTCATTGTTGCCATCAATCTGTTTGTAAGAACTCTGAAAAAAGACAACCAAGTAATATCAGTAATCAATAATTATTAAGATTATTGAACAATACAACTAAGTGACCAGAACAGCAGAGCCTTCAAGCAGAAAAGTTTTACAGTTTTTCACCGTCACTTTGGTGCATTTCCTGAATCATCATCAACATTTCTACAACAATAGTGCACTGCTTGGATTAGTATTATCTACGGACTTTGTGTGATTTACAAATTATACCCCCACATCTGATTTTTGTGTGTGCGGTGCATTCGCACAAAATTTAGAATTATAATGGGTTCTAATGAGTTTACATTTATATTTACATTTAGCCATTTAGCAGAAGCTTTTATCCAAAACACTTACAAAGAGTTCAGGGAGCAATAAGCGATATGTCATACAGGATAAATAATACAGTAGGTGCTAATACAAAGTTACTGGTTTAAACAAAAGCCTGTTGAGAGAAAGAGAGGGTTAGTGTGTTTTGCTGTCAAGTATTCACAGAAGAGATGGGTTTTAAGTCGTTTTTTAAATGTTGTGAGAGATGTGGTTGACCGGACTGAGTTAGGAAGAGTGTTCCACCAGGAAGGAGTTATCGCTTTGTATTTTATTGCAATAGATTTATGAACTATGTATCTTACATTACACACTTTGATGGAATATAATTGTAAATAGTTTGCAGAAAATAGCTGTTGTTATGGATTTAAATACATTAGTAAAGAATGTTTACATAATTATAAATAAATGTTGATATTGTCTAACCTGTATTATGAATGACATTTGACAAATTGCTTTCTAAATATGTAGCCTAATAAATGTTATAGCTAATAATGATAATTATTATTATTATTTGCGTACACGGACCCCAAACCGTGTCTTCTGTAAATGCGCAAAAACTGTTTCCATTGCAGTTTTGTGAAATATTCCTTTTTCGAATTGTCTGAAAAACCTCATCATACGAGCGTAAAAACTTTTGTGCGATAAATGGGAGCGTATTTTTAATTTGCAATTTTAATTTGCGCAATTTGAAGGGTAATGGAAACGCAGCTACTGGTCGTCTTTTGGACAGCTGTCAAGTCGGCAGTCTTCCCCATGATTGTGTAGCCTACAGAACTAGGCTGCGTTTACACTTGGCATTAACATGCGACATGTATCTGGATGTTGTCCACATACACATTGAAAAGACAAGTGTAAACGCACATCTGATCGGAATGTTATCCGATCAGCGTGTCCCGGTTCGGAGGTAGTCGAGGAGGCATTGTGATCGGATCTCAGTGGAATGTAAACGCAATCCAGCCATCGTGTCTGCATTCACAGGTGAACGTAATTTAAATCCCCGCTCAGTCTCCCCGCGTGACTGTCAGAAAGTAATGGCCAGACGCAGTTTAGACACGAAATTAAACTTATCTGAACAATAAACGTCAATCTTTAAAACAGTTTATTTATGTGTGTCATTTTTCATTTTAATTGTGCAACATTATCTGAATGAGGCGATCGACTGTACACTCACAGTCAGTCATGAGATCTGAATGAAGAGCTGAACGCTGCTATGCCAGAGGAATAATCGGAATCGTTTAATGTTTTAAATGTTGAATGTTTTTATTGTTTCAGCATGTTTATCAATCTCCCATTTCTGTCAATATAGTCATTGCACGCAACCTTAAACCCAGATGATCGATGATATGTGACTTGTTTAACATGATCAACCCAGTTATTTTTGTAAGATCAACTCTGGAAGTATTCCTTCTATCAAAAAATATAATTTGATCTAATTAATGGAGATTGCATATGAAAGTAAAGTGAGTGAGTGAGTGAAAGCATTTGGGATGTTGTTTAATTTGTATCATCTTTACTATTAATCTGGTGTTGTGCCACAGACCTGATTTAAATATTATGTGGGAAACAGAAATCCGATCGGTTATCCAGATACAGAGGCTGCTTAATGTGAACAAATATAAAGCACCATGTCCTGATTGGCTAATGATCCGATCTGCTTGATCGGATCACGGTGATCGCATGTTAATGCCAAGTGTAAACGCAGCCTGAGAGACCATTTAAAGGCCTTTGCAGGTGTTTTGAGTTAATTAGCTGATTAGAGTGTGGCACCAGGTGTCTTCAATATTGAACCTTTTAACAATATTCTAATTTTCTGAGATACTGATTTTGGGGTTTTCATTAGTTATAATCATCAAAATTAAAAGGAATGAACACTTGAAATATATCAGTCTGTGTGTAATGAATGAATATAATATCCAAATTTCACTTTTTGAATGGAATTAATGGAACTAATCAACTTTTTGATGATATTCTAATTATTTGACCAGCACCTGTAATAGAGAGTGAAGAGTGATGAGACCCCATGAACACCAGTCATATAGGCCTACTTCTATTCTCATTTTTTGTGCATATATTCAGACTTCATTGTTAAACATGTTGTCTATCTTCCCACTCTATAAATATTTGTTTGTATTTTATCTTCTGGCTATAGCCTATCATAATAAATCTAATAATCAGAACTTAATCAGTACATTTTCATAACTTGCCTACATTATAACTATAGTGAGCATTTACAGTAAATGAACTGTAATAAATAAATAAATTAAATCAATCTAAGAAAAATTAGGTATAAGATTTAGAATTATAATAGGAAAATATATTTTTACCGTGAAATAAATTAGATATTCCGTGAAATAGATTTTTGGTCATTTCACCCACCCTGAGGCTGAAAGCGGTCTTTGTGGCTGTTTAACACATGCGCGCCTAACAGGGCTGACAGTGCGACTTATAACTTTATCTATTTACCAGTGTACGTTAGCACTAGGGATGAGTCGCGATCTTCGAATAGTCGAACTGCGTTCGAAATTCGATCATAAAATTGCTTATTCGAATATCGTTATATTTTCGCGCAATTCCAATGTGACATAATTGACGGCGCGCCTACTGTCCTAGATCGCGCAGCAGGGTATTTTCCTGTCAGGGACACAAGGTGTCACTAACATGAATGAAACCCCCTCCTGCGCGATCTAGGATACCAGTGTTTTATACATAGTGTAAACAAACAACAGAAGAAGAGCATTGTCGTGACCGTTAACTCTGCGCCCAACAGAGGTGGGTAGTAGACTAACTTACTGTCTATGGTAGTAACCGTCTAACAAAGTAGGCTACATTTACTTCACTACGTTGGGCGACGTTCCTCTCGTTACTTTATTTTAATGCAATACATGTTGTTAAATGCGTAGTTTATTCCAAGCGCGCGGTGTCTTTTTTATGGGCATGAGCGATGCTCCATTCACAAATGAATCACTCTTTTGAGTCGATTCTGTTCAAAGACTTCATCAAACAAGTTGGCAGATCTGTCTAAATCGGTTTGCGAATCAGTTTGAATGATCTGTTCAGTTCCTCACGCACTGAATCGTCTGAAGCGCTCTCAATTCACACTCGACACGGAGTCGTAACAGGAAGATTTAAGAACATCAAGAGCGTTGGATGAAGTGGCCGTGGATCTACAGTACAGTCTAGTGAAAGCAAATCTACAAATGCATCATATTTTTGCCAGCGATGAAGATCTAGTTGAACATCTTCGTATGATGTCTGTGAATGAATGATTCCACAGGACGATACATTCTAGTTCATTTCATTCAGGTAATACATTTTACAACCAAACAGATTATTACTCGACGATAGCACTACAAGTATGATGACATTATCTGTTTTTTGGACATATACATTCATTTATAGGCTACATAAAATAAGCTACCATTGTCCACAGTTTATGAAATGAACACCCGCCATCCCGCGGTAATGTGTGTGTGTATTGCGCAGTGGCATCACACAAATAGTTTTGATTGAAACTAATTTGTTTAAAAAGTCGGCTTTTGCAGTAACAACTTTTGTTTTTTTTTGCAGTAACAACTTTTTGAACGCGCAAAACGGAGGGGTAGGGCCAAGGGGAGGATTGGGATTGAGCCTTTGAGAGTTGCATTAAACTGAGCCGCTTTTTTGTTTGAAGTGCGTTTGTTGTTGTGCTTATTTCTGTGCCACGTTTTGGCGCACTGCTATTTTACCTAGTTTTAGTCTATTTTGCGTGTAAAACTTGTTGTCCGGCTGCATTAAGTCCATTTAAGTAGATCCGGACTTGCATGTGGACACTAAATCCTGTTATTTAAACATGCCATCTGGCTGTTCTGCGTGTCAGAGTGAACTGCGTGCTACACGCGTGATTCTCATGGATTTATCCGAGTCTGTATGAGGACATGAACTTCATCTCCTTTCAGAACATTTTACTGAGTGAAGGTAACACACACTAAATAATAAGCGTCTTCCTACAACCTGCCAAAATAAAAGTCCGGTTAACTACAGTAGTTTCACCTCTTGCCAGGGTCAAAAATTGATAAATTGCTAACAACGAAATTTAAGAAAAAAAAACAAAAAAAAAACGCACTATATATTGCCACCTAGTGGTGCAACTGGGAAACTAGAACATTACATGTATAACAACCTGTCTTATAGACATTTAAAGATTACATATATTTGGGGCTCCAGACAAATTTTATTTGGTGGGAGATGGCCCAAAATGGCTCTTTTGGTTGCAAAGGTTGCCGACCCCTGAGCTAGAAGAGTGATCTGAGAAATGCACCAAAGCATGGAATCATTTACCTTTTCATCACATTTTTAACACAGTCCTCAAGGTTTGCACCCCCTATCCTGACTAACCGAGACACCTGAAAAGATTTTGAAAAATGTCATTTTTTCACCATCAGAAACACAGAAAAAAAACAGTATTAGTATTGGCCTGGCATAGTTATACTGACCATCACATTCCTCTTTTCTTCATTGGCCAGTTGCCCTTCCAGATTTTTCAGCTCACGCCTGGCGTTCATCTTCTCAAGGTGGAACTGAGACTCTGGGGGCTCACGGTTTTGGCCCATCTCTGACAGCTTAGACCGAATATCAGACAGAAGATAGAGGACCCGCCTTTGGAATTCTGAAAGTCAAATTAGAATGAAAAACATTTGTCCCATTTGCAAAAAATACCACTTTCAGTAAGAATATGAGGTGGCTTACTTCCATTATCTAATGGGAATAGCTCTCCGCCCTCTCTGTGCTGGTTCCCCCAACCTGGTCTTTGGGAGCACTCATAAGGAGAGCGGGAGCGCTGATGTAAGGCGCTGTCCCGTGGGCGTGAAGAGCTGTGATGTGGCGTGTGGGACCGCTGGCGTGGCGTGTGGAACTGCTTGCGTGGGGTGCTGTGGGTCGGAGATCGGGACCGGTGGCGTGAAGTGGTGTGGTGTGGCGTGTGGAACTGCTTGCGTGGGGTGCTGTGGGTCGGAGATCGGGACCGGTGGCGTGAAGTGGTGTGGTGTGGCGTGTGGAACTGCTTGCGTGGGGTGCTGTGGGTCGGAGTGTGGGGCACCTGGCATGGAGTGTGGGACCTCTCGCGTGAAGTGTTGTGGCTGGGAGTGTGGGACCGCTGGCGTGGAGAGCGAGAACTTTGGAGCAGAAAGTGAGAGTCATGGAGTGGACTGCTGGACCTGGATTTATAATTATTTTCTTCTGATCCTAATGCCTGGCTAGACATTTCGCGAATCCTTGGTGGTTTTGGAAAGGACAGACCTGAGGGATGAAAGACAACCAAATGTAACAATAAGATGAAGGATTGGCAGCAACTATATACACTGTATCTACAATGGAGGTCAATGTAGACTCGATGTCACCGGAAGCTGCTGATTTGAGTTTGTACATTTTGAAATATGAATATTTTTGTTCCAAAAACCCACCAATCCGTTTCATCCCGCTTTCATCCTCATCTGTGTTAGTGGAGAAACAACAGTATAATTACCATACTTAGTATCACAACATATATTATCCTCCAGCACCAGAAACTAGGGACCTGTCAAAATGGGCAAGTATTCTGTACCTAAAATAAACATAAATAATTTTCTTTGATACCCTCTTGATAGGACCACATTCTTCCTCACTGAGCTCTGTAGTACTTGTTTGGTCGAATGCCTCACACATTTCCTGATTATCTAAAGTTCATAGAAAACAAACAAGCTTTTAATACCTTCATTGATTTGATTAGTAGAAAAAACATAATTTTACTTTTAAAAATGGATGTTAACTCACTTGACTTGAATTTGATTTTCAGCAGTGGAAACTTTTTCCAGCTACTTGCTGGCGTTCGCATCTCTTTAGCTGCTTTAGTTACATTAGCCCCTGGTGGCCAGTGTACCATGTTGTCCTTCACCCAAACCTCTGGGATGACTCCCTCCTCCTCTCCATTTGGCTCTTTCCAAACCGCCCTGACCCACATCATGACACCTATACAAAAATCAAAACGAATCAGTAGTAAATGAGAAGTGTTTTTATTTACATTTATGCATTTGGCAGACACGCTTTTATCCAAAGCTACCGGTCCTTACATTGCATTATCCTATACATAGGTATGTGCAATCCCCTGGGATAGAACCCACAACCATGTGTTGTTAACGCAATGCTCTTACCACTGAGCTACAGGAAAGATATTTTATTGCAGTTGAAACAACTGGGCAGCTTAATCATTCTCTGAAGATGCTGCATGCAATCTATATAAGGGCAGCATTTTCCCCTCCACTCTCAGAACAAGTATACTAGGGTTGTGCCGATAGACGATATCATCGTCCATCGTGATGGCTGACAGACATCACGGTGTTAAGCCAGCATCGCGATCCCCCCCCCCCCCCATGTTTCCATGGTGACACGTCACGTCATGCTTGGCACGTGATTCACCACAGCCAAAATAGCGCTGTATGACAGATGTAACGTTAGCGCTTTTATTTCTAAATATTAACAAACCTGGTTACATACCATGTCATCAACTATCTTCTATTCCGATTCTCAAATGTGTGTAAGTGAGTTTGTTTTGTCGTTTAAAAAATCTTTGTAAATGATTTTGATCTGTAACGTGAGATTCCTGTCTGTTGGGTTTATTACAACACGTTAGGGTTGCCACCTGTCCCGGTTTTACCGGGATTGTCCTTCTTTTTAATCACCTGTCCCGGGAAATTTATGCATTCTCCCGGGACACTGAATGTCCCGGTTTTCGAAAGGCTACGTGAATATGTATGTTCAAACTGTAGCGCGCGCACGACAGGGAGGGAGAGAGCGAGAGGCCTTGCGTGTGTGTGCTATGTGTGTCTCAAAAAGCGCATGTAAGAAGCGCATGTAATCGCCTTCCCCCGTTGGGCGGGTCATCGATATGTAAAGAGGCGAATGTAAGATCCCACCGTTGGGCGGGTCATCGATATGTAAAGAGGCGAATGTAAGAACCCCCCCCCCCCCCCCCCCCCCCCCCCCCCCCGTTGGGCGGGTCAACGATATGTCCCGGTTTTTTATCAGACATAGGTGGCAACCCTACAACACGTGAATTCATCAGTTTCTCCCGAAATACATGGCTGGTGAACTGGGAGAAGAATAGAGAACTTTATAGTTGGTTACACTGTGTGTCTGATATGAATAAAATCCGTCTGCAAATATATTTGAATGGGTTGTTATTGCTGATTCCATAGACACCATTGTGTATTTTACAAACTATAAATGTATTGTTTTGCTATAAATTATATGTATTTAAATGTCTGAAACCTAAAATAAACATTATGTGGTTAAAAACACTGAATAGTTCTGATATATGACAAGCGCTGAGCGCGTCCATCTCTGGCTCAGCGCCAGCCATAGTGCGAAAGCACAGTTTGAATCTGGCAGTTCTGTCACGTCACTGCACATTCGCTCCTCAGTGCTCAGCTGGTGCAGAGCGTGCCGAAACATGTGCCGAAATCAAAATTGCTGATGAGATGTAGAGAAAAATATCTCCACGTTGTGCTACGCCCCTTAGCTGTTCTAAATCCACTGTAAAACACGGCTTTGCCAGGCTTATTGCTTAAGTGAAAAATTAGAATGTTAGCCCCGCCCCTCCCGATATCATCGTCCATCGCGATGTTTCACTGTACACATCGTCTGATGCCAAATTGGTAGACATCGCACAACCCTAAAGTATACAACCTCCACACCCTCACAAAGATAATGGAAGAGCAGTTAAAAACATTAGTTGATACCAGTAATATACTTACAATTCAGTTACGTTCTATTTCATGCAACATGGGGAACAAAATTAATCCTGTGTCAGCTTCACCAGGGTTGGCTGGCAGACAGACAACTTTACGAATCAACTGCTGTTTGCTGATCAGTCGACGTGTAGTTCTACTGATATCTCTAACACGGACGATGTTGAGCAGTTTAGAATCACAAGGATCAGTGAAGAAACTCTCTGTGTTGCATTGGCGTAGCACATCGCAAACCAAGGTGCCTTCTTCATGCATTTCCTTCACAAAGACATAGTCCTTGTTCTGAAGAATGAAACAACAATCTCTTGGCCTTGTGGATATGCGAGTAAAGCTCTCTTTGGTGAAAGGCTTAGATTTTGTAGAATTTTCTAGTTCTGCTAGACGCTTGGCAACTTGGGCTATAGGATTGCGAGATTGTCTGACCATTTTCTTTAGATTCTGCAGGTAGTTCTCAAATGGAAAGCATGAAATCCCATTCAGTGAACAGTTGAAGTGTTCCACATCATCTGGTAAGTGAATTAGTGAATGAACATTGTATACAGCGAAGGTGTTTCCATATATAGCCTCACACTTCTTCACATAGTACATGAGTAGCTCTCGGGCATAGTCTAAGTGTTCCTTACGGTCTGCATCATCCGAATTCAACAGGACTGACACCCCAACCATCAAGGAAAGAAAGTGATTGTATACAGCATGTGAAACCACTTTTCTTAGAACCACTGGTCCAGTATAAAGGAGAAACTGTCTAAGTTCCGTAGCCTTCCATCTGTCCAATTCCATTAAAGTCCTAGGTTGCCGTGCAAACTCACTAGGTAGTTCTCCATTCAATGCCTTCAGTTTATCTGAAATGTCACTCCTTTGCTGAAATGACAGTCTGCATGTGTGGGGTCCTCTCTGCATGTAGTGAAGCATTCTCCTAACTACACCCAAACACAATAAGTGCATGTAGTCCAGTGCAAATGGCTGAACACATGGAATTCCAGCTAGTGTCAGTGGGGATTTCCCAATTTGATGGTCTTTGTAGGCAAGTCTACTGAAATCTGCTTCAGACCTTGAAACAACACCAGGCGCTGTAGCACCAAGAACAACTCGTCCCACATAGGTGCCTTTAACTGTGCAGCGCTCACAAGCGAAGTAGCTATTGTGATTCTTTATGCATTTCAGGAATGATCGAGCTGGTGCATCACAAACAAAGGCTTTTACAGTCACTTGCAGTGCTTTCTCTCCATGGACTATGCCATCTTGCATAAGTTGCTGCAACTCTTGTAGAAAATCAGATAGGTAATCTTTAACCGGGCTGGGTTTGGCTTTTCCACAGTAGAGTGCCACAATGAAAGGTGCAAAATCATGGAAACTGCACAGGATTGGCCACATTTGCAGACTTGATGATTTAAACAGTGGAATACCATCAATGTTGAAGCACATATCTATTCGGTCGTCAGGGAAAACAGGATTCTGGGATAAAACCTTCAGAACTCCTGATGCAATACCAAAGTAGGCATATTGTCCACCACACAGTTCAACTACTTCCACTCTTTTAGGGGTTTTCAGCAGGGTTCTGGCATCCTTGGGGAGGCGATGTCCTTGGCGCCTTAGAATATCTAGTAGTTCATTTAGCCCAGATCGCTTGCATTTGTTGGTAGCTGCCCAAGCTGCAATTTCCTCACCCAGATCAGGAGCAGTTTCCTCTGCAGAATCATCACACAAATTGTCAGCAACCTCAGAGTCAGTGTCAGAAGACAGCACTAACGCATCAGAGTCATAATCTGAAATGTTGCCATCTGCTGAAGGTGACAAAGAGTCAGTTTCATCCTCACTGAACAGAGCCCTCAGTAACCCATCTGTATCACTGCTATTTGAATCATCAGCTGCAAGAGACAGCACTTCAGCATGACGTTTCCTCCAGTTTCTGTGGTATGCCATCATTTAGCGTCACAAGTAGCTGCAAAATAGGAGGAATCCATATGCATCTCTAAAACATTTACATATATTTACAAAGATGTTGTGGAATAATGACATGCATGGGAATTTGTTATATTGTTAAACATTGAAGCAAATTATCATGCATTTCAGCAGTAAGGAATACCATCATTAATTACCTAACAAATAATAAATAAAATCTATACTGAAGTTTTTGCTTCAACCTCAGTCAAAACCAGATACTTACTTGTTAGTATTTGAATCCGTTAGTTGTATTATCCATCTATAGAGACACAAAAACGATAAATTAAATTTAGCATATAGAGGTGCTAAAATAAATATTTTTGCGATGCGGACATGGACACTTCTGCAGTAATAGACCATAATAGATTATAGCCTACTGCTGTTTTTCTGATGGCATTTATCAATATATATTGCTGTTGTGGTTTTTATTGGTGTTTACAAAAAAAATATTTCCATTAAAAAAAAAAATCAGGTCAGGGCACGCACGTCATACATCAGACGAAGTTATATTGTAAAATATTACTGATAGGCTTTAAAAAGGCTTACATCTTCTAAAACAGGCCTTAGACGAGTCATATTACATTCATAAGGTGTATTCTCAGGGTTTTTCCACGTTCAAAAAGAGGAGGTGGTGTCATCCTGATCTTTACTTTTACACACACACACGCATGTTTGTTTTTGTGATTTGTGAGGACATTCAATAGGCGAAATGGTTTTTATACTGGACAAACTGTATATTCTATCCCCTTACACTGCCCCTATCCCTAAACCTACCCAATCACAGGAGACATTCTGCATTTTTACATTTTTAATAAAACACTGCTTAGTATGTTTTTAAAGCCATTTGAAATATGAGGACTCATGAAATGCCCTCATAAATCACGTTCAAGTTGTAATACCAGTGTAATACCCATATCATTATACACATTTGTGTCCTCACAAATCACAAAAACAAACACACACACACACACACACACACACCATACCTTTAAGTGGCTTAACCAAAGTGACTTAAACTTATTATTTTTAATAAAATTAGATGAAAATGACAATTATTAATTTCTAAGTTATATAAAACATTACTTTTATTCAACCAAACAGTACTGTTTTTTAACCAAATAAAGCTTTTTATCATCTTCAACTAACTTTTCAGCCCACAAAGGCCAACTGAATTAACCAGTCTTACTAAATGATCAAAGCTCATTCACATCTTGCATTCTCTATGGATTACTTTAAATGATTCAATGATCTCTTATATTCGCTTTAGTGACTGCAAATTTCAATAGCTTAAATGAAGCGGTTCAAATGAGTCATTCGTGCGCGAGTCGTTCTGAACGCAATGTGTGTTCATACTGGCGAACTCGCTGTGTACAGTATACGCTGATTCAACGATCCAACTGCATTGATAAAGACATTACAATGATGTACGTCATGTTAATGTGAGAAATTTCAAGAAATGAAACGTACTTGGATGCAAAATAAACAGCTGCGAAACATAAAAGCTCTTGTTCTGCAACTGTAAAGAGCCTCGTTGGTTGAGCTGAGAACGAAACAGCGCCACTAATGTGGCGTAATGCCGCAACTGCACTTACAAATGATTATAATGGGTTATGTTGCGGTTTCACATCGCATCGGAAAGAGATTCAAATTAGGCCTAGGTCATTTTTTGTAACCTACGAACAAAACTAACATTACTCGCGAAATTTCGAAATCATATTCATTTCAAAAAACAATAGTTACATGATTAATGGATGAATCTAACTCTAACTTTACCTCAGAAACCTTCACAGTAACGTTACATTAACTGGCGGGAAATTTAAATTCACCAAAAAGAACAAAATACTCATTGCAACGTCAAATATTTCATCAAAACACAATTTTCTAAGTTTTCAATGTTACCCAATATAACTTCTGTTTTATTTCATGAGATGTTTAGCTATTACTCACCTGATAAAAAGCTCCAACCTTCCCGAGCTGCTTCGACTTCGCCGTACAGCGCGCACTGGTCTGTACGCAAGACGTGATGACGTACGTTTCAACGGTCGTCAACAAAAATCCTCTAAAAATTTTTTTTTTTTTTTTTACGTGTAGCCTATACATGTATAACATTATGTGATACTAGATTTGCATCAAATTAGACACAAAAAAATTATTAATTGTTGTAGTCCATTCATTACAGCTGCTGAGAAACCCGAGAATGTGAAAAAGCTAATGGCACCATCTACAGGTGGTATTAGGAATACATAATGGGCATTGTAGGCCCTACATTTTTTCATAAATAAAAATTAAGAAAAAATGGAATTTGTGAAAAATAAATATGATTTTTTTAAGAGCCCTAGCATTGCATCTATCAGTTGAAAACAAGAAAATCTAAATAATTTTAAAATATGTAGCCTGTTGTTCACTATGAATAAATTTAGACTAATGTACATTTTCCATAAATGAACATGTAGTTGTAATACTGTATATACTTCAATTATAGGGTATTACAATTTCATTATCAATTACAGCAAATGTATTTTAATTTTAAAGTATATAATATCACTATAAATAAAAAATAAGGATACACATATACTTTATGTGGGGTTACAGCAAAAATGCTGCATTTGTTTTTATTTTATTTTAATTGTAATTAAGCAAATCAGTATATGTTTTGTAAAATATAATAATTCACCTCTTTCATATCAGTAATTCACATACTTTAAATAGTTTTTTGTTTATTTTTTTAACCACAGAAGTTACAGAAGTCCACTTTCATGCAGAAATCCAACAACTACATATGATTCAAAAGATTTGTCAAATGGATGCATTTTGAGACCCCAGTAAAAAAAAAAAAAGCTATAATTTACATTGATATCAATGTGATGTCAATATGACATCAACTGAACGCCTATAACATGACGTTGAGTTGATGTCAATTTAATGTCAAACATGTTGGCCTATATTCTTATATCATCAATTTCAGTATGGGTTTAAACCACATATTTTCAGCATTTAACCACCGGAAGAACTTGATGTATAATCTGACTTTGAAATATGATTTACAACATCTTGATCAAATCTTGTCCAATATTTGACGTCAAATTGACATCAAGGTGCCCGCTGGGTAGTGTTTCTTATTTTGCATCGCAAAAGAAATAAACTCTAAACCCGATGCAACCCTGTTTTAAATAAATAAAAAAACTGTCCCGACACTTTATTTAAACCTTGAAATGTCCGAACTTGGTTTCAAACTTAAGTAATTTTAGTGTTCTTTTACATTACACAATAATTTAGCAGACTAAAGACGAGCTTCTTCATTTTCATTTTCTGATGCAATCGGCTGACAATCTTCCTTCATCAGTTTGTGTCCTTTGTGCAGCGGCTGCGGTTCTACAGGAATGTAGCAAATGTTGTAATGATAATTAAACAAAACTCTTGACGTTAAATAAGCAAACAGTTATAAACAGTTAGCTGTTTAAGCATCAATAAGGTAACATATAAACGCTGTTGGCCAACATCGGTTAACATCATGTATGCTACATTGAGAATCGATCTCGGGTCGATTGAAGCTCGTGTTGTTGTGTTAACCACTGAGCTACCGTCTGTACGTCTGTAAATAGTTTTATTGCAATGTTTTATGTTTTCATTATTTATTCAATTTCATTTCAGTAGCCTGATTTCAGTATTGTGATGATGAATTATTTTAACTTCGTTTCACTTGTTGAATTCATCTGCTACCAGCTTTCAATGGCGCAGCGGCAGATTACGCATTAGAAAGAATAAACGAACACTTTTCAGAGTCTATGATTGTAGCGCCTCTTAGCGGTAAAAGGCAGCAAATACACCACACATTTTACCGCCACGGTGGAACGGCTGATGTGGGCATTGTCATGGCTTGCCTCAACATTTGCGTTTGAATAGCGCGCGTCCTCCATGGGCGTGTCAGATTAACGCGTAATGAAGTGTAATGAGCTGGGGGAAAAAATTCTGACAGCACTCTCTTTTCATACATTACATAAACTGAGAATATTTGTTTTTTTAATATAAATTAAACTTAAACTGCAGTGTAGTTTTACAGATTTTGCAAGTTTGTAGCTGCCTTTGCAACTGAAATATGTCTGCAAAGGAAACTATAATGTCATATGCCCATTTTAGCAATGTACTGTTATAAAACACATTTACAATTGACCTCATTTAGTATCAGTAATTCAGATAGACCATCTTCAAAAAGATGATGGCAATTTGTCTCTATAAAGTTAAACTTGATCTTATGATGATAAATACTTACATCCAGAAGATGTTCGTGAGGAGCCAGAGAGTGAATCTGAAGTATCCAGCTGTGCTGGGCTAGACCCAGATTACAATCCAAATTACAAGAGTGCATCATCGTACAGTGAAGATTTGAGCCCTAACAGAGGTGCATCATCATGTAAGAGTCTGTCCAGTGAAGAAGAACATGAAGGTTCAGACAGTTTGAGTGAACATGAAGATCCGATAATAGGCAAGTGCACCATTAAAAAACAAAAGAACCCCATAACTTATGTTAAAAGACACAATAAAAGACACAAGATAAACAAAACAAATAACAGCAAATCAACTGTGAGCCTAAAAACTTTAGGCTTTTAGCTTTTAGAACTGAGTACAAAAAGGGAAGACTGTAAACGAGCATGGGACAAAAACCATTATTGCCTCTACTGTAGTCAAGCACAATCAAAGATATCAAGGCATTTGGAAAGGAACCATTCCAAAATCAAAGATGTGGCATATGCCTTCAGCTTTCCATTACGATCAAAAGAAAGAAAGATTCTTTTGGAGCAATTGCACAATAAAGGGGACTTTAAGCACAATGCAGAAGTTCTGGAAAAAGGCAGAGGACAAATAGTGATATGGAAGCAGCTCTCTGATAAAGCTGATGTTAAAGCTTATTTGCCTTGCCTGTATTGTTTTGGAGAAATTACCTGTGGCGACATCAGTCCTCATGCAAAACCAACAAATCATGTGTGAAAGATGACATAAAAAGTACACGAGGGAGAAAACAGAGTCGTGCGTCATGCCTACTTCCAATATTAGCTTCCTCAGATGGATGTCAGAGGATCATCAACAACATGAGACAAGATGATGTGTTGTTTCACATCAGAAGGGTTTCACTGATGCAAATATGGTGAATCGCTGTATGCCAAACATGGACATGTCAAGACCAGTATATCGCTCAGAGGATGAGGGAATTGGGCCGATTCATGTTAGTTGCAAAAGATATGGACAAGACTGTCAATGGTCTTGAAGATTTATGTGCACCTTCCACAGTTCAGCTTGTTGTCAATATTGCCAAGCGTCTTACACAGTTTAGTCCAGGCAAAAATGAATATGGAAAACCTTCAACAGCAGTCAAAATTATATTCTGTCTAATTAGAGGCTGTGTCTAAATAGGGGCTGTGGAGGTCATGATTGGACAGGCTCTTATGAATGATGATGATCTGGCATTGAAGAAAGCAAAAATATTCTTTGAACGTTTTGATAAGAACTGGAGGAACAGTGTTTCTATCACCGCTCACCAAACCATACAAGAATATATATGGGGATGATTAGGAGGCCATGATGGACAGAGGCCACTGGGCAAATTTGGCTAGGATGCCGGGGTTACACCCCTACTCTTTCGAAAGACATCCTGGGATTTTTTGTGACCACAGAGAGTCAGGGTCTCGGTTTAACGTCTCATCCGAAGGACGGTGCTCTTAGTATAGTGTCCCCATTACCATACTGGGGCATTAGGACCCACACAGACCACAGGGTGAGCACCCCCTGCTGGCCTCACTAACACCTCTTCCAGCAGCAACCTGGTTTTCTCAGGAGGTCTCCCATCCAGGTACTAACCAGGCTCATCCCTGCTTAGCTTCAGTGAGCAACCAGTCTTGGGCTACAGGGTGATATGGCTGCACCAGTTTTCTTGACGGAGAGAATGAAAGAGTCAATCGATTTATTGGTTAAAAGGAGAGAAGAAGCTGGTGTACCTGCTGAAAATCCCTATCTCTTTGCAAGAACTGCTGTGATGACAAACATATGTGGATGTGACTGTCTTGCGAAAATATGCAGAAGAAAGCAAAGTAGAGAACCCCGAACTCTTAAGGTCAACTAAATTAAGAAAACAAGTTGCCACACTATGCCAACTCTTGGACCTTAGTGAACAAGAGCTGGAGCAAGTTGCAAGGTTCATGGGTCATGACCAGGCCCAGACAGAATCTGCGCCCACAGACTCCCTCAGACACCTCCGCAGATTGTAGTGCCCGTCATTGACAAGTAGGCTACAACCTGCGCGTGCGCGATTGTGAGGAGTAGTAGTCTGCGCTGATTGGTGTTTAATTTTTTAATGAGAGAGAGTGAATGCTAAACTGTGTAAAATAAAACTGAACCTGGTGGAATTAAGAAAACGTCACTTGTCTGCAAAAATCACGGCACAGCACAGAGCAAAATAATTTACGAACGATTTTTATGAGGATGGGGGAGTTATGTTTTGTAAACCCTGTCAACACTTCGTTGATTACCTGAGGCGACAGACGGCACTGGAGCATCTCAAATCAGCTCGCCACAAGAACAGAAAGGGGAGTGCACTTGGTAAGTTTTATTTAAAGTTATATTTTCTTTGGGTTGAAAAGTAATGAAAAGTGTCGTCATCCAATATAAAATCTACATTTATCATGATGAGAACAGTGCTGGGTGGTGTATGATATATATTTGCTACTATTTGCTATCACAATACCGGCGCAAAGCTGAAATAACTAGGCTACTCTGTCTCACTGCCTATTATAGTATCAAATCGCTATACATACTAGTGTCTGTGAATATTAAAGACTGCTATTAAAGTCTGATTTGTCTGCGAGTCTCTGTAAATGAGCGCCGCAGATTTGTGTATGTTTATCCAGCATTTCATGGTCAGATCCACTCAGAAACCCGTCTGTTACGGCCCTTAGTCCATATTAGCTCGTTCACAATCAACACAAGACAAGGACCGCACATATGAAAAATCACAGACGAAAGGTAGGGTTTCTGAAGTCAATAACGCCATAGAATTTGAATCAGAGAGAAGGACAAACACCTTAAACAATAAACATTCAACAAACATAACTAAACAAAACAATGCACAGGTAGGGCAGCTAACAGGAAACAGGAACCCTTAACTACTCCTAGGTAACCGGTAGATCTTACCTAGCTCCCGAGAAAATAGAAAAACAGGTGAGTCTTCCGGGCAACTGCTTCCCTCGCTGTTCCAAACTAACTAATAAAAGGTGAACTAAAGAAAAGCAACTCCACTACCTGGTTTAAAGAAAACTCAAATTAAGCTCAACATACAATCATCTCGAAATCCTCCAGCATGTTGGGAGAAGACCGCGAGTGATCTCCCAGCTGCAACAAAGAGTGAGCAGGTGAGGAAGAGAGAGACCCGCCATCAACGCCGTAGCAGCTTAAATATCCGGAACTCCCATGACGTCACTTCACTTACATGGTTAAGGGAAGATCCCTTCCATGATTTCACCTACGAACTCACATAGAAAGATCACACACACCCACCAACGGTTCAGGAAACACACCCACGTAACACCCTCACCATTAAATTATTAATTGTAGGAATTGAATGATATTTCCTCAGAAAGTACGACAATTAAATCAGTTGCGAGATAACGCGTCCGCAATCACGTTATCCTTACCCCGAATGTGACGAATGTCCAGTTCGAAAGTTTGTAGGAACAGACTCCAACGCATCAGACGTTGATTATTATTTTTCATCCGAGCAATGAACGTTAAGGGATTATGATCTGTATAAACGATCATCGGGTGCGAAACAGAACCGATGTAAACATCGAAATGTTGAATGGCAAGAACAAGGGCGAGCGCCTCCTTCTCAATAGAGGAGTACCCTCGCTGATGTTTATTAAATTTCCAAGAGAATCAACAAACGGGATGCTCAACACCAGCCTGGTCCAATTGAAGGAGTACAGCTCCTGCACCTGTGTCGCTTGCATCAACAGCAAGTAAAAATGAAGTAGAGAAATCAGGAGCAGACAAAATAGGAGAATTAACTAGAAGCGCTTTGATTTTCTCAAAACTCGACTGACAGATCTTGGACCATTTAAATGGAATTTCTGAAAAAAAGCTTGCGGCGTGTCTTGGGCACTGGAAAATGAGTGATAGCCTCTACCTTAGACTCAACAGGTCGAACTTGTCCACCACCAACAATTTTTCCCAAATAGGTAACTGTAGCTCGACCAAATTCGCACTTCGCCAAATTAATCGGTAGGTTAGCTCAAGACAAACGACTGAACAGCGCATCAAGTTGCTCCATATGTTCTGACCAAGACGCGCTGTAAATGACTAAGTCGTCCAAATACGCTTCAACATTATGCATGCCTTCGATGACACGATTAACCAATCTCTGAAAGGTTGCCGGGGCATTTCGTAAACCGAAAGCCATTACTTTGTAATGTAGGAAATAATCTGGTGTTACGAATGCACTGATCTCTTTCGCGCGATCTGACAAAGGCACCTGCCAGTAACCCTTAAGCAGATCAATTTTAGTGACGAACGGAGCATTTCCAACATGATCCACGCAATCTTCCATGCGAGGCAATGGATAACTATCGGGTTTCGTCACAGCATTAACGCGTCAAAAATCAGTACAAAAACTAAATGTTTTTAACCAACAAACAGGGTGAGCTCCAAGGACTAAAACTTGGCTCTGCGATGTAATTTTCGAGCATGAAGGTCACCTCATTTTGCAACTGAGTTCGCTTTTCAGGACTTACCCGATATGCGTGTTGTTTAATAGGCAGTGAATCGCCAACATCGATGTCATGCTCTATCAACGAAGTACGAGAAGGAACATCAGAAAACAAATTGTGGTACGTTCGAATAACATTAGTCACGTCAGTTCGTTCGTTAACGGTCAAATGGGATAGACGCGAGTCTAAAGTTCGAATCATCTCAGAATTTTTCAATCTTCCCACAACCAGTTCTGCAGTAGGAAACTCAACATCTCCCTCAAAAGTGGGATCAACAACGCTGTCCGATTCAGTAGAACACAATGGGCGAATGAAAGATTCAGCACTGGAAAGCACCCAGCTTCAGGTCCATAAGCACTGGACAGCAAATCGCTCGTTGAGCATTAAAAAAATAAATAATAATAATTAACATATCATAATTCTGGCACTGAATGTGCAATTGTGTTAAATGTTCAATATCATTGGAATTATTAGAACCATTAACAACATTTACAACATCAAAATGATAAAAATTCTGGCACTAACTGAAAAAAAAATGAAATCAAACAACAGGTTAAGGGAAATTGTATTTTATTAACAAGTTAACTGTTTAAAGTGATGACCTGCAATGACCCTCTGTCTAACCCTCACCTAAGCTTTCATTCCAACTGGCCAATCAGAGCTCACCTTGCAGCCCCCTGGAAAGGTGTGAAAGTTCAGCCAAAAAGAGCTCAACTGATGTCAAAGGTGAGACTGAACAAGAACATGTTAAATGGATTCAAAAAGTGACGGTAAAGATTTATATTGTTGGGAAAGATTTTTATTTTGAATAAATGCAGTTATTTTTATTTTGTGTTCATTTGGTCAAAAACACAGGACAGGTAACATTATACACTGATCAAGTAAATACAGGCTTGGTGATCATAAGAGTCTTCTTTCAATAAAAAAAGAATAAATGCAGCATTTGTGTTTAATAATAGTAATAATACACTATATATATATATATATATATATATATATATATATATATATATATATATATATATATATATATATATATATATTTGTTTTCTTTGTTTCAGTGTAAAGATGAGTGACGACAGTGGTGTCATGTCGTCGGGAAGTGATGCGGTAAGTTTCTATATTAAATGCTTTTTCGTTTGGCCAAATCTTAATCTTTATTAACTTTGATTTATAGCAAATTAAAGCTTGTGGTAATAATTCACATTTAATTTATTTTTTCAATGTTTTTTTTTTCTTCCCCAAGGCAACCACTGTGATGATAAGCCGCAATGTGGGTACATTTTAAACACTTTAAACATTAAACAGTGCATCTGTTATAGACAGAGATTATTGTGTGATGTGCATTTGGACAGATGTTGTGTTGTGTTATTTTGCAGGACAGAGAGCACACATCCTCCTCGGAGGAGATCGGAGGAGCAGGCGATATTCCTCCTCCTCCTCTTCTTCCTCCTCCTCCTCCTCCCAACAGCCCCAATTTGCCCCGCCATCCGCCCCCTCCACAACCTCAACAGGAGGATTTTGATGAGTTAATGGACATACAGGTATTCAATGTAGGCTGTCAAACTCTCAGTTGCAATTGTGTTAACTTTTCATTTGATTTTATTTCTCTACAGTATTTTGCAGACAACGAAGAGGAGGAGGAAGACTAATCATTTATTTTAAATAAATATTTGTAAATATCATTATGGTCTACTCTTCTCTGTTTTTAAATATATGGTCAAATCTGTCGAGGTTTTGCAGAGATATTTGTGTGTTATAGTGGTCTTGTAACATTGAGGGTGCAGCCATGTTTGTTTTGATGCAAAGCATCCACTGTTTTGTTTGCCTGATAATTTGGACTGCCTCCATGTGTTTGATTGTTGCCTGTGACTTGGATTACGTGTTTGGATTTCCCTGATCACATTTGGATTTAACATGAGGTAAGTTCAGCATTTTGATTGGTCTATGTATAAAGAAATTAAATAATTACACCGTTGTCACAAGTCAGAATTTCAAAGTGGTTACTCTAGTAAATTAAGTTTCTTAAATATATTTTTTATTTGATACTCCATTTAACTGATAGTTAAAATATCTTCAATGCAGAGACAGAAGAGTGCAGACTTGTAGATGCATGAAAAACAATGTTTTACCAGTTATTCTACAGCTGTTGCAACTGTTAAACATTATTCTTTTATTTTTTAGCAAAGTCAAGTCAACCGTTCGTTTTCCACCGAACAGAAAATCAACTACTCAAAGGAAAGGTTTGTTTCTGCTCAAGTATTTTGCAATTTGTTTTAAATATTTTAACACTTGCGTTTAACACCCAAATAATGTATGTAGTGGCAATCTCATTTCTAAATAAAAATGTTTAAATGTTGTATGTTTGTTGGAAAATTGCAGATGTTTAAATCATGGGCCAGCCCTAGATTTTAAGATTGTGAGCTTTGGCTGTCCATGCTAAAGCAAGGCATTGAACTGTATAAAGTTTATTATGATGCAGCTACTGAATGGTTAATCATTTGTGTTGTACACTTTTTATCGGATTGTCGGTGATAGCTACATTAGACGTGGCCAACAGCGAGCAAGGGAGACCATGGGGACCAATCTTGGACTGTCTTCCCAGGTCTACTGGTTTGGCAGGGGAGGCTTGTGTTGGGGAGACCTTCTTTCCTTCTTCAAACAGTGCCTTAAAGGACGAACCGCTCCGAATGTGCTAGTTATTCACCGTGGAGGCAATGACCTGGGGCATGTGAAGAGCGTGCTGCTCGTAAAAGAAATGAAGAGGGACCTGCGAGAACTTAACATGAAGTTTCCTCAGATGAAAACTGTGTTGTCGTCAATAAATCAAAGACGCCACTGGAGGCATGCCCCCCCGGTAAAGGTGGAGAAAATTCGGAAATTTGTGTTGTGCGTCAATGGGAGCCTTGTACTGCATGAACAAATTGTTTTCAATAAGCCTGAAATGTTTTTGAGCGACGAGGTTCATTTAAGCCCTGAGGGGAATGATGTGTTTTTAAATGAGATTGGTAAATGTCTCAGACGAGACAACCTGTAAGATTTGTTAGGGTGAGTACACTGTTTTATTCCTTTTATTTTAATTTTTATGTGGAATCTTTTTTTCATCTATGTAAAGCATTTTGAATTACCATTGTGTCTGAAATGTCTTTAATTCAGCCAAATTGTGCGCTGTTGTCATGTTTTTTGCTTCAAAATAAAGCTGAGTTTGAGCCCTTTAATAATGTACCAGTTATTTGGCTGTATCATGTTCCTGGCGTGAATGAGAGGTCATCAAATTGGCCTTGTTTCCTTTTCTGATCTCCTGGCGAAAATTTGGGAGCAAATTACTGCTTTTCAATTTATAATCTTCTGTTAAAAATGAATGCATTTCATTCAATTTTATGCTACAGCCATGTTTTGCATGTCTATTTAAAGCTTGGAACCTGTACTTTAATGTGTTTCTAATACATTTTCTGTATCTTGTTCAGGGTGTTAAAATTACAGGCCAAAGTTCAGGACGGCGCCGTTGAGGTCAGGAGGCCTCTGTCCTCACTGTGTGTCTGCTGTTCTAAGATATCTGTAATTAACTCAAATCTCAAGCTTTCTTTCTGCTTTTTGCATCATATTAAACGGCGAGTTCTGTACTTCTCAATGCTGATACTGATTATGCTGTATCTTGGTCTCGAGAGGGGAAGAGACCAGCTCAAAGCTGTGTTGTGTATGTCAGCTGCAGCCGGTGATGTCAAGTGTTTCACACCAAAACGTATTTAATTCAGCCAAATTGTGCGCTGTTGTCATGTGTTTTGCTTAAAAATAAAGCTGAGTTTGAGCCCTTTAATAATGTACCAGTTATTTGGCTGTATCATGTTCCTGGCGTGAATGAGAGGTCATCAAATTGGCCTTGTTTCCTTTTCTGATCTCCTGGCGAAAATTTGGGAGCAAATTACTGCTTTTCGACTTATAATCTCCTGTTAAAATTTTATGCTACAGCCACGAAACAAAGAAAAAAAAAAAAATATATATATATATATATATATATATATATATGAAGAGGTCTTTTCCAAAACGCGATAAACGCCATTTTTAAAAAAAAAATGAGTTTGTCATGTCATTTTGCTGTGCACTGAACCTATTCACTGCTCCATCAACATTTCATGCCAAATCGCTACATTTCCTTGTTTAAAATGTACTACAAGATGCAGTTTCTTTCCAAAACGCGATAAGCGCCAAACCTATTTTTAGCCTAAACGCGATAAATCCTCTCAACTAATCAGAATTCGGTGAACGTTCTACGCAATCCAACAGGGTGGCGCTCTGAACAGAGGTTTGTTTATGTTCATTTATTCCTCAAAATGAGTGAGTTTTCTAGTCGACTAGTAGTAGTTCATTTAAGTTTAATCACATATTTCTATTGATTTAATTATTTAAATATGGGAGAGAAACCATAATGACCATTTTTTAATTGCCTATTCCGCATCTCACGCATAAAGCTTGCCACAAAGAACCGACAAAAGTAATGATTAGGCCTATGCATGAAACTTTTGAATTGTTAATTTTTTAATTAGTGTTTTCTGTCAGATATAGCTGAAAAGATAAAGTTGACTATGCTGACTCGCCATCTTCGCAGTAGTGAACGCGCCTATAGAGAGAAATGCACACTTTGAATTAGCCTACATACGCAGAGAGTAGCCAATTTCTTTTCGTTTTTTATTGTTTTGTTTAAATGTAGACATTTCAAGCTTTTTATAGATATACTTCTCAGGATTGTGAGGCAAGTATCGCTGTGTTTCGGTTCATTTATGTGATGCTCTCCAGATCACGCGCGGGCGCTTCCGTGTCCTGATTATATGTCTGCTATATTTGCTTATTTATTTATTATTAATCCAGTCAATTTGTTGATGAAACATTGATTAAAATGAAGATACAATTTATACAAAACGAAATTCACTTTAAAGCAAGGCTTTCTACTAAACAAAACTTAATAAGTGGTCAAAATCATGTCTGACCCATTCCAAATGTTTTCCGATATATTGGTCATCTTATGATCCTATCATACTCATCTCATGCGGTTCCCCTTTCATATAATCAACATAGATGAAAAAAAAAAAATAACATTAGCCTATATTATTAAACATAAATATGAAACGTATGTTTAAGTTTTTTTTTAAAACTTAGCCTATATGTAAGCGTTACGCCGCTCCGCTTTGTTCACATGCTGTGTAGCCTATACAAGCATGTGTGTGTGTGTGTGTGTGTGTGTGTGTGGTGGAGGGGTGCCCATCACTACTTTTGAATATCGTTATCATTATTAAATATTTTTAATAATTTGTTTTTTTTTACGCATATGTAGTGGACAAATTGGTCCTACTTGTTACAGGTTTGACACTTTACTAAAAATGACTCTGAATGTATTACTAAATAACTTATTGAATAGCTATTGATATCATTACTATTTTCAGGTTCTGCACCAAATGACTTTTAGCCTAACTGTGTTACTAAATTTAATTTATAGTATGAGCCCCTGATTATATGTTACATGCTCTCGTTGTTTTTTTTTTTTTTAAAGACAAACCATACAGTTTGGGAAAAAATTGATGGATTTATAGCGTTTTGGAAAAAAAATAAATTAACTTTTAATTTATCATAAACAATATTGTTGTTTGATTTAATAATCATTGTTCAACATGTTCAGACTGAGCCAATAAAACATTTTAACAGGATAAATTGAATATTCACAAAATGTGTGGGTCTAGGTAAAAAATGTAATTTTCCTGAAAACTATTGAAATGGATTTATAGCGTTTTGGAAAAGACCTCTTCATATGTATATGTATATAGTCTATTATTATAGATTTGTATGTGATTTTTTCCAAACATCTACATGAAACATGCGACAAATGAGAGAGAAATGTCTGACTGCGAGTGATTTGAGACTTTAGTGAGGATATTTCTGCCGAAAATGGAGAAAAAAAAAATAGAGAGTGCGGTCAAAATGCAAATGTCATAAAAAGGTGAGAGGTGTGATTTTTTGTTTAATATCTACATGACACATGCAACATATGAGTGAGAAATGTCTGACTGCGAGTGATTTGAGACATTAGTGAGGATATTTCTGCCGAAAATGGAGAAAATGGAGAAAAAAAAACACAGAGTGAGATCAAAATGCACTCATGAGTACGCACGGTAGAGTGAAATGTCATAAAAAGGTGCGAGGTGTGATTTTTTCCAAATATCTACATGAAATATGCAACAGAGCAGGCTGGACATGTCTTACTGCAAGTGATTTGACACTTTAGTGAGGATAGGCCTGCTTAAAATGGAGAATGGGTAAAAAAAAAAAAACACAGAGTGAGGTCAAAATGTACCCATGGGGTAAAGAGTACTGAAAAATTGGCAAAAACGCTAAAAATGCAAAAAGTGTGCAAAAAGCGCCCGTGGTACGATCCAGTGGGACCCCAGGCATGACCCCTCGGGGTTGGAAGCTTTCTGGGGTGCCCGTTTCCCTCCTTTTACATGCATTTTACCATTCGGTACGCTAAATTGTACCTATCGGTCCCAGAGTCAGGCTCACTGGTAAGGGCCATAATACCGAGCCTGCAATGCAGACCCAGGCACTGGCATCAGTACTAGCACCTTATCACCAGTAACAAAACTACGAAGTCTAGCACAACGATCGAAAAGTTTCTTCATTCGTTGCTGGGAAATCTCCAAATTCTCTTTAGCCAACTCACATGCACGGCGCAGCTTGAAACGGAATTCCGAGACATAATCAATGTTGTTTGAACTCGTATCACGAGACCAATGATCTTTGATCAGCTTCAATGGGCCTCGGACAGTATGCCCGAACACTAATTCGGCTGGACTAAAGCCCAACAACTCCTGCACTACCTCCCGCACTGCGAACATGACCATAGGCACCCCTTCGTCCCAATCCTTTTGAAACTCAAGACAAAACGCACGCAGCATCGACTTTAAATTCTGGTGGAACCTTTCGAGTGCGCCCTGGCTTTCTGGATGGTAACAGCTTGACGTGCAGTGTTGGATATGCAATTGATCCAGAGCCTGCTTAAACACGCGGGACAGGAAATTCGTACCTTGATCTGATTGAATAGTACGTGGAAGGCCAAACAGTGAAAAAAATTGATAAGCGATTTTACAATCACTGGTGCAGTAATTTTACGCAGAGGAATTATCTCTGGAAAACACAATCAATCATCACACGCTCGAATGGTTCACCAATAGCTGGAATTGGATGTAACGGAGCAGGTGGTTACTCTGGTACTCTGGTTCGGTTTTCCCGTCATTTGGCACTCATGACAACTTCGGATGCTCACGAGACCGAGACAATTTATTGAGCCCCATAGAATGTTCATCTCGTTTATTAACGGCGATGTCTGATCCGTCAACAAAATTTGAACATTTAACCTCACAAAAATCTGAATCAGTGAGGAACGTATTACTCAGATCAAAACTCCACTCATTTTCTGATTCACTAAGGTTTTTATCTTTCAGTCTCTGGGTCATAGCGCGAGTAACCGCACATGAGGGAAAAACCTCAGGATATGTCTGAGCTAATGCATCAACAGTAGAACAAGGAAGAGGAACATCAGTTACCTCAGGGCTAGCAAAAACTTTTCCTCCCGCTAAATCATTCCCTAAAATACATGTGACATCTCGAACGGGAAGACATGGTCGCACTCCAACAACAACGCGGCCAAAACAAGGGAAGACTCAATTTCTATCTCTATCTAGAGGGCATGGAGATAGAGAAACGTGCAGAGCTCTAGACATGAAGTCAAAAAAAGAAGCCCAGTATGAGGCCAGTTTTGGGCAGCTGAAGAATGTATGGGTGTGATTGGCGGGAGAATAGGAGCATCTGTTACAGTAGTCCCCTGTTTCTGGAAACAATTTATGAAGTTTAGCTTTGGTAAGATGAATTCGATGAAAGACTTTTAGCTGAATGAGACTCAGCCGAGCACATATAGAAGTAGAATTAACTCTAGCAAGGGCCTCAGACCATAGCTCTTCCTCTTGGTCAGAGGAGGCCTATGAGACACTTCAGGGATGTTTTGAGGTGACAGACTGGGGTGCACTCTGTGAGCCACATGGAGAGGATATAGATGGGCTTACTGAGTGTATCACTGACTACATAAACTTCTGTGTAGACTGCATTGTACCAGCAAAAACTGTACATTGTTACCCAAACAATAAACCATGGGTAACAAGGGACATCAAGGAAATCTTGAATGCCAAGAGGAGGGCGTTTAGAGACGGGAAAAATGAGGAGATGAGCGCCATTCAGGGGGTTCTGAAGGTGAAGATCAGGGAGGCTAAGGAGAAGTATAGGAGGAAGCTGGAGTATAAACTCCAGCAGAATAACATGAAGGAGGTCTGGAACGGCATGAGGAACATCACTGGCTTTAGACCGACTGGCAACAGAGGGGTTGAGGGCAGTTTGGACAGGGCCAATGAACTTAATCTGTTTTTCAACAGATTTGATAATGTGTCTCCTCTCAATCTGTCTATTAACCCTCTGGGGACCAACGGTTTTTTGGGGCCCTTGGGATGTTTTGACATGCACTGACATTTGTGCTTTTTTCAGTTATTTATAAACATGTTAATGGCAAAGGTGTAAATTCACTCTATATAGCACACACGGGGCTACCATAATATGTTAGCAACATGCATGGAGATGTTTGTATTTTTGAGAGAATATTATTTATGCGTGGTTATTGAAAAAACTAAAACTAAAAGTTTCTGAAATAAGGCCACAAAACACATATTGATTATTTCTTCACAAGACTTTTGAAAATTGTATCACATAGTCTAGAATATTTGCTCCAAAACTATGTGAGAAACATCCTGAATACTCATTCAGATAAGTCAATAAAGTCTTTTAGAATGTGTATGACGTGTTTTGTTTGAGAAAGCTTTATGCGAGGAGGCTTGATCTCTCATTAGTATGTATCCATTTCACACCTGAGAAAGACAAAGACCCTCCCATAATGGCCCTATTAGGTGCTATCAGGCCATATCATTATGAAGAGCCTTGCAGAAAGAATGAGGAGATTTAAAAAAGAATGGCTTTTAGATTGTTTGGATTTATTTACAACACACACACACACACTGCTTAGAATAAGTGAACACACCCATGCTAAAGTTGACTAAAAAGAGGAATAAAAAATCGTAATGCCTTAATTAAAAAAATGAGGAAAACTCCAACCTTTAGGGACATGAATAATGTCCTTGAATTCTTTGTGAATGAAAAATTTATCACAAATAATTAAATGTTCTTCTTTAAAATACAGGGTGCATACGTCTGGACACATCTATCACACACCCTTCACCATATAGACAAGGTTTTATTTCAGTTCAAAGTTAGAGTTAGAAAAACCTTGAAAAGAAAATTGTCTTTTCCATAAATGTCTTAGTTTGATCATACATATTTCAAAGTTGAGGATTCATTATTTTGATTTAGCTTGGTTTGGAACAAACACTAGACTATAACATCTTAGTTGATTAGTTTATTGACAAAACATACTATATATTTAACATATGAGCAGAAACTCCTAACAAAGCTTATTTGATGTCTATTTTAGAGTAAAAACTTTATACTCTATCCAAAACTAGTCAACAAAATGTCTTTTATTTAGTCTATAACAGTGCGTATCTGTGCGTTCATTCATTCATTCATTCACACACACACACACACACACAGAAACATGATTCACATTTAAACAGTATGCTATTTTTCCGTTTACAGACACTAACGTTATTCTATATCGCGATTAGAACAAAGCACAAGCATAAAAGACTTACACACTTCTCAGCTGAATCTGTTGCTCCTCCTCGTGGTGAAAATAAACCAGCACTTGTTCTGAGGTAGGTAAATGTCCCAGGATTGTTCCTCATAGCCGCTCAAGATGACAGTAGATTAATCTGACTAAAAAATATAGTGTGTTTTCAGAGTTTATGGGCGTTAACGCGTCTCAATGTGGTGCTTCACGTATTTGCGTTTGAATAGCGCGTGCTCTCCGTGGGCGTGTCACATTACCGGAGATAATGAGCTGAGAGAAAGACAATTAGAATGGCTGACACGTCTCTCTTTTTATATAGATGACATAAACGGAGAATATTTATTTTAGTTTTGAATCGGATCATTTAAAAGTACAAACTCAAATGATTTAAAAGATATATTGCTCATGTCTGGGTGAATAGTATTTGCTGAGTTTTGTTGAAGATTAGAGACGTGCTCCAGGAAAAAAGTTCACGGTGACTGAGAGGCAGAACGCACACCCTGTTTATATTCTTTATTTTACAAAAGCACAATATTTTATTTCGATTGTATGTGGTAGACATTTGGTAGACACAAAAAGGTAGACATTTAACAGATTATTTTCTCATATTTCTTAACTCTATATGAACGGAAATAATGGTAGTACTTTAAGTCTATTTTTCTGCTATGTGAAAAAAACGAGCAAAACGCGCCGGCGCGTTTCTGGTCCCCAGAGGGTTAACTCAGCAGCAGTCACACCTTCAATCCAACTACTCTCCTCTCCTCCACCTCTACCTCATTGTCCTCCCCCCTCCCCAGGGGAGATTCTTATACCCCCATCCTCCAGCCCTCAGATTAATAGCTCTCTTCAGGATGATGACTCCAGCTCTCCACCTTCTCCACCTCTAATTTCTGTTCGTCTAACGGTGGACCAGGTAAGAAGACAATTGAGGAGACTACACTCTAATAAGGCTGCTGGCCCTGATGGTGTGCGTCCCGGAGTGCTCAAAGCCTGTGCCTCCCAGCTATGTGGAGTGCTTCATCCTGTCTTCAACCTGAGCCTGAGTCTCCAAAGAGTCCCTGTGCTATGGAAAACATCTTGCCTCATTCCTGTGCCAAAGACGCCTCGTCTAAGTAACTGCAGGGACTACAGACCTGTGGCACTGACCTCCCACATGATGAAGACCATGGAGAGACTGGTCCTGGACCAGCTGCGGCCCATAGTTAAATCTTTACTGGACCCACTCCAGTTCGCCTACCAGTCTCGACTGGGAGTAGAAGATGCCATCATCTTCCTGCTCAATCGCATCTACGCCCACCTGGAGAAGCCGGCTAGCACTGCGAGGGTCATGTTTTTTGACTTCTCCAGTGCTTTCAACACCATCCGGCCGGCCTTGCTGAGTGAGAAGCTGACGGCAATGAGGGTGGATGCCCCCCTCGTGTCCTGGATTGTTGACTACCTTACTGGTAGACCACAGTATGTACGCCTTCAACACTGTGTATCAGACATCATGATCAGCAATACCGGGGCCCCGCAGGGGACTGTACTCTCTCCCTTCCTCTTCACTATTTACACCACCGACTTCAACTATCACACTGAATCTTGCCATCTGCAGAAGTTTTCTGACGATTCTGTTGTGGTTGGATGTATCAGTAGGGGTGACGAGACTGAGTATAGAGCTGTGGTGAGGGACTTTGTTACATGGTGTGATCGCAACCATCTGCAGCTCAACGTGACAAAGACCAAAGAACTTGTTGTGGATCTTAGGAGAACAAAGATACCAGTGACCCCTGTTTCAATCCGGGGGGTCCCTGTGGACATTGTGGAGGATTATAAATATTTGGGAGTGCACATAGATAATAAACTGAACTGGGCCAAGAACACACAAGCACTTTACAAGAAGGGCCAAAGCCGTCTCTATTTTTTGAGGAGGCTAAGGTCCTTTAACATTGACAGGATGATGCTGAGGATGTTTTATGAATCGGTGGTAGCTAGTGCTATCCTATATGCGGTCGCATGCTGGGGTAGCAGACTGAGGGAGGCTGATGCGAATAAACTGAATAAATTGATCCGTAAAGCCGGTAATGTGGTGGGGGTTGAGCTTGACTCCTTATCGGTGGTGTCAGAGAGGAGGATGCTGTCCAAACTGAATGTCATCTTGGATAATGTCTCCCATCCACTATATGATCTGCTACTCAAACACAGGAGCACTTTCAGTGCAAGACTTATTTTACCAAAATGCACCAGAAAGCGCCACAGGAAGTCATTTCTGCCAGTGGGCATCAAGCTTTATAATTCTTCCCTCTAAGTGTCTGACACAGGAACCATTAGCTAGTTTTTAAATTGTTAATATTTTGGTTGCTGTGCAACATTATCTGTTTAATAACATCTGTTTGGAATAACGGAAATGTTTTTTATAATCTTTATTGTTGTTTATTATATATGTGGGCAATTGTGACAAAGAATTTCCCCTCGGGGATTAACCCTCTGAGGTCGGCTATCGCGCCGGCGCGATAGTCTCGCTTTTTTCTCATCAGTGCAAAAGAAACTCAAAATACTCTGTTGATTTTGATCTTACATATTAAGTGTTGTACATCATTAGATCCTGATAAGTGTCTATTTTTTTTGTGGATACTCACAAAAAAAACAAAGTGTTGTGCTTTTCGCCAAATAAAGAAAAACAAACATCATGCGCGTTCTGCCTTCTCTCTGTCAGTGAAGTCCATTCTGAAACGCGTCCTAAGATTATTTTTAATTCCGCGAAACTTGTCATACATGCACGAGTGTTTTTCCATAATGAAGCTTGAACTCTCTTCTTTTAAATGAATTAATTTATATAAAAAAACAAATATTCTCAGCTTATGTAATCTGTATGAAAAGAGAGAGATGTCAGTATTTTTCTTTCCAGCTCATTATACCTAATTACGCGTTAATGTGCCACGCCCACGGAGAGCGCGCGCTATTCAAACGCAAATGATCTAAGGCAAGCCGTTCAAACATGCCAACGCCCACCAGCTGGATTATAAAACACATCGTGTTTAGTAAGTATCTTGTACAGCTGTGTACACAGCGTATCCTTTCACTGTGAGGAATATCTAACCCTGGAAAATGTACCAGAAGTGCTGGTAGTTTCATTTCGAGGAGCAACGGATCCAGCTGATGTAGTAAGTCATTTATTCTAGTGCTTTGTTCTAATCGTGATATTGAAGTGTCGGACTGTAAACCACAAAAAGACTGTTTAAATATGAATTGCGTGTCTGTGTGTAGGCTAAATGATGAGTGAACGGCATAGGCGCGCGCGCTTTGTTTACTACAGTTATACAGCGCGTGCCTGTGCCTTGTTCATTCACTCTCGCACCTACATTAGTAAACGCTATGTTTACATGAACACATCTTAGTAGGCTATAGCAATATAGTTTGTATGAGTAAAAATAGACTGAAATATGTTGAAATAAAATGTCTGTATAAGCAACAAGCTGCAAATTCACATGTATATACTAATATATCATACACAATATATTACAGTCTAAATATCAATGTTTAGACACAATTTTGTGATTAGTTTTGGATAGATTATAAAGTTTTGACTGTAAAAAAAGACTACTGTCACATTAAATAGGTACGCTTTTGTTCACCAATTTCTGCTCATAGTTAAATATACTATAGTATGATGTTTTGTCAAAAATAAAGTAGGTATATTGAATTATCAACTAAGATGTTATTATAGTGTTTGTTCCAATATTCATGAATCCTTACCTTTTTTTAATACGTATGATAAAATGTATACTTTTTACAAAGAAATACACTTGAAATATTGTTAAAATTGTAATTGTTGTTGTAATTGTAACCTATTTGTAATTGGTTACAATTTCTAATTGTAAAATATGTATAGGCTATATAGATCATTTCTTTTGTCCTTGCATTCTTTGGGATCCTGTGACACACCTGTGTGAAAGGGCTAATTAATATGCAGCTCATTATGCGGCACATTATCCGGCCTTTGTCTTCTCAGGTGTGAACACGCCTCCACGTATATTGCCTTTCCAAACCAAAGGTCTCTAATAAAATTTAAATCAGTGTATGTGTTTGTGTAAATGATTAGGCAGGATGATTTTCAGATCATTTTGAAGCAAAAATTCTAGGCAGCAACACTCATTAGTCAAAAGTCTTGTGGACACATATTTAGTATGTGTTTTGTGGCCTTATTTCATACACTTTAAGTTTTAGTTTTTTCAATAACCATGCATAAGCAATATTCTCTCAAAAATACAAACATGTTTCATAATTGTTGCTGAGAAATTACGGTAGCCCAGTTTGTGCTATATTGAGTGAATTTACACCTTTGCCATTAACATATTTATAAATAACTGAAAAAAGCACAAATGTCAGAGCATGTCAGAACACCTCAAGGACCCCAAAAACCCTTAGACCTCAGAGGGTTAATAAAGTATTACTACTACTACTACTACTACTACTACTACCGACAATTTGATTTGCAGCTCATTTTCCCAAGTCATCTTTAGGCTGGAGAGAGAGGATGTACTAGATGAAAGTAACAAGGTGTAGACAGAGGATATACGACTGCCACCTGTAGGGGCTGACAATAAGTTCTCAACCAGAGATTTTTCTGGTAATTGAGGGAAACTAGGGAAGTTCGCCTTAACAAAACCGCGGAGTTGAAAATACCTGAATAAGCCTGTAGTATCCAGGTTAAATTTGGACATAAGATTGGTGAATGAAGCAAAAGAATTATCAATAAAAAGATCTGAAAAACAGGCCATCCCCTTATCTTTCCATCTTTTAGAAGTATGATCAATAGCTGGTGGTAAAAACAAGTGATTGTTGCAAATATGACTTAACCCTTTAGGCGCCAGAGGTTTTTTCCTAAAATGTTCGATTTTGACATCTTAATTTCAAAAGGCTATATCTTAAAAGTGATAAAAGATAGAGACTTTCTGTAAATTAGAGAAATATTAAGGATGACCCAAAGTTTATGTAGGGATTACATTTTCCCATCTAATTGGCATATTATGACGTCATATGGTGGGGGCAATCTTGGATTATAGAATTTTCATGAAAAGTCACGCTTAAATGATAAAATGCAGCACTTATTTCCCCCCAAAATGTCCATCACCTTCTGTATGCTATATTGCACAATACTGAATGCTCAGGTATATAGTAAGTAGTAAACAAACTGTGTAAATCATTACTAATAAATGGTAGAAACAAACCGAATGCATGTAGTGATTGGCCTTTTGCTGTAGAGATTTTCCATTTACTAAATACAGTAGGCACTCTGATTCCATGTATGGGGCAAATATATTTTATTCATATGACATACAAACACAAGTAGACAAGACCTGTTTAGTTCAAACGCTCACTCGCACAGATCATGAGTGACATGATACGAGCAGCGCGGCCAGATCTGCCTCGCGCGCGCGCCGAGTGTGCACAGCTCGGACTACCGTCATTCTCATTGCGACTCCTCACTCTGCCTCCACGTTGCCTCCTAACTGTCCTATGAATACTTCGACCTCGTCTAACATAGCCAGTGGCATTAGACAAAGTCTCCACCACAATACTGTCGCCGCGATTGCGGAGAGGATCTGATGAAATGGCTCACTCGCACACTAGCTCCGCTTTTGATCGCACTGATTCAATGCGCTCTAACTCGAACATTTTGTATAGAAACATGACGTTTTTTGATTCGGGGATGAAGTATGACATGTCTGCCATCCAGTGGAGGGGAGGTCGAACGAAATTTGACACCCAATTTGACAAAATCGGCCGTTTTATTCAGTGCCGCGTCTTGTCGAGTAAACTCGACCGTGGCGCCTAGAGGGTTAAGACAGATAGTGACTCTAGCCGAAAATGTTGTCGAAATTGTTTCCAGAATTTTAAAGTTGATAGCACAATAGGATTTCTAGTATAATTGGAGGGACGCAGGGACAAAGGAGCAAAGACAAGTGCAGAAAGAGAAGAAGAAAGGCAAGTATCAGCTTCTAGAGTACACCAGTTGATCTCCGGCGCATTACACCATAATAAAATCTTAGAAATGTTGGCGGACCAGTAATAAAAAAGAAAATTTGGCAGAGCTAGACCTCCATCACGTTTATTTCGTTGCAGGATAGTTTTATTCACTTTAGGATTTTTACCAGACCAAATAAATGAGGAGATGATTTTATCTAGACATTTAAAAAAAGATTTAGGTAGAAAAAGAGGGAGAGACTGGAAGAGAAATAAAAGTCGCGGCAAAACATTCATTTTAATGGTCTCCACTCTCCCAACAAAAGAAAGGGGTAGGCTGCCCCATCGTTTTAAGTCTAGTTTAATTTGATCAACCAAATTCGTAAAGTTATTCTTAAAGATAGAACTGAAAGAGTGTGAAATGTTTACACCTAAATATCGAAACCCTGAAGGAGAAAAAGTAAAAGGTAGAGTGCTTTTGGAAATTTTTTTAGCCACGTCATTTATGAGGAAACATTCACTTTTGGTAAAGTTTAATTTGTAACCTGAAAAAGAGCCAAAGGTGTCGAGCAAGTGCATAATCTTGTTGGCGCAGCCAACTGGATCCTGTACATACAAGAAGTCGTCAGCATAGAGAGAAACACGGTGTTCTGTGCCTCCCCTATGGATCCCGCGTATAGACGAAGATGATTTCAAGACGATAGAAAGTGGCTCAATAGCTAAAGCAAAGAGCAAAGGAGACAGAGGGCAACCCTGCCGCGTCCCACGAGAGAGGGAAAAGAATGATGAACTATTCGTATTAGTTTTTACACTAGCAGAGGGAGCCGAATATAGGAGGCGAATCCATGAGATAATATTGTGCCCAAAGCCAAACTTTTTTAATACAGTAAATAAATAATTCCATTCCACACGGTCAAATGCTTTTTCAGCATCAAGAGAAATGATAATTTCAGAGGTCTTAGACAGAGAAGGACTAAAAAGTATATTTAGCAATCGCCGGATATTAGATGACATCTGACGTCCCCTAATAAACCCGGTCTGATCCTCAGAAATAATATCAGGAAGACATGCATCGATGCGCTTTACCAGCACCTTTGCTAGAATTTGAATGTCAGCATTCAATAAACTAATAGGTCTATAGCTACTACATAAAGTTGGGTCTTTATTTTTTTTTTATAAAAGAGAGATAGATGCTTGATTTAATGAGGGTGGGAGAAAACCCTGCTCAAATGACTCATTGTACATATCAAACAATAAGGGGGCTAACTGCGCAGAAAATTTCTTATAAAAATCTAGGGGGAAGCCATCAGGCCCTGGAGCCTTGTTACACTGCATGAGACCAATGCAGGTGGTAACTTCATCTAGCCTGAGAGGTACCTCTAATGTCTCCTCTGTTAATGTATTAATAGTGGGTATAGTTAAATTATGTAGGAACGACTTTACTCTGTTACTCTGTAGGAACGACTTTACTCTGTTACCATTCGCAGTAAATTCGCAGAAGTCAGTTCTAGCAAGAAGCCCTACATCGAATTTCCATTGAGGTCGGCTCTTAACCCTCTGAGGTCTAAGGATTTTTGGGGTCCTTGAGGTGTTCTGACATGCTCTGACATTTGTGCTTTTTTCAGTTATTTATAAACATGTTAATGGCAAAGGTGTAAATTCACTCAATATAGCACAAACGGGGCTACCGGAATTTCTCAGCAACAATTATGAAACATGTTTGTATTTTTGAGAGAATATTGCTTATGCATGGTTATTGAAAAAACTAAAACTTAAAGTGTCTGAAATAAGGCCACAAAACACATACTAAATATGTGTCCACAAGACTTTTGACTAATCAGTGTTGTTGCCTAGAATTTTTGCTTCAAAATGATCTGAAAATCATCCTGCCTAATCATTTACACAAACACATACACTGATTTAAATTTTATTAGAGACCTTTTGTTTGGAAAGGCAATATGCGTGGAGGCGTGTTCACACCTGAGAAGACAAAGGCCGGATAATGTGCCGCATAATGAGCTGCATATTAATTAGCCCTTTCACACAGGTGTCACAGGATCCCAAAGAATGCAAGGACAAAAGAAATGATCTATATAGCCTATACATATTTTACAATTAGAAATTGTAACCAATTACAAATAGGTTACAATTACAACAATAATTACAATTTTAACAATGTTTCAAGTGTATTTCTTTGTAAAAACTATACATTTTATCATACGTATTAAAAAAGGGTAAGGATTCATTAGTTTGAATATTGGAACAAACACTATAATAACATCTTAGTTGATAATTCAATATACCTACTTTATTTTTGACAAAACATCATACTATAGTATATTTAACTATGAGCAGAAATTGGTGAACAAAAGCGTACCTATTTAATGTGACAGTAGTCTTTTTTTTTACAGTCAAAACTTTATAATCTATCCAAAACTAATCACAAAACCGTGTCTAAATATTCATATTTAGTCTGTAATATAGGCCTATTGTGTATGATATATTAGTATATACATGTGAATTTGCAGCTTGTTGCTTATTCAGACATTTTATTTCAACATAGGCCTATTTCAGTCTTTTACTCATCTTAGTAGGCTATAGCAATATAGTTTGTATGTGTTGTTCATGTAAACATAACGTTTACTAATGTAGGTGCGAGAGTGAATGAACGGCACAGACACGCGCTGTATAACTGTAGTAAACAAAGCGCGCGCGCCTTTGCCGTTCACTCATCATTTAGCCTACACACAGACACGCAATTCATATTTAAACAGTCTTTTTGCGGTTTACAGTCCGACAAATTCAATATCACGATTAGAACAAAGCACTAGAATAAATGACTTACTACATCAGCTGGATCCGTTGCTCCTCGAAATGAAACTACCAGCACTTCTGGTACATTTTCCAAGATTAGATAGTATTATTCCTCACGCTGTGTCCACAGCTGTACAAGATACATACTAAACACGATGTGTTTTATAATCCAGCTGGTGGGCGTTGGCATGTTTGAACGGCTTGCCTTAGATCATTTGCGTTTGAATAGCGCGCGCTCTCCGTGGGCGTGGCACATTAACGCGTAATTAGGTATAATGAGCTGGAAAGAAAAATACTGACATCTCTCTCTTTTCATACAGATTACATAAACTGAGAATATTTGTTTTTTTATATAAATTAATTCATTTAAAAGAAGAGAGTTCAAGCTTCATTATGGAAAAACACTCGTGCCTGTATGACAAGTATTCGCGGAATTAAAAATAATCTTAAGACGCGTTTCAGAATGGACTTCACTGACAGAGAGAAGGCAGAACGCGCATCATGTTTGTTTTTCTTTATTTGGCGAAAAGCACAACACTTTGTTTTTATTGTGAGTATCCACAAAAAAATAGACACTTATCAGGATCTAATGATGTACAACACTTAATATGTTAGATCAAAATCAACAGAGTGTTTTGAGTTTCTTTTGCACTGATAAGAAAAAAGCGAGACTATCGCGCCGGCGCGATAGCCGACCTCAGAGGGTTAAAAGCGGGCATAAAGGAAATATCTAACACATGTGGGGCATGATCAGAAATAACAATGGCAGAGTAATCTGAAGAAATAACCGAAGAAAGCAGGGCTTTATCAAGGAAGAAATAATCAATCCGAGAGTAAACATGGTGCACACCAGAGAAGAAAGAAAATACCTTGTCAGAGGGTTGAAAAAAGTGCCAGGGATATATGCAGCCTATTTGATTTGTTAGCGAAATTAGAGACCTGGACATAGCGGAAAGAGAAGAAGATTTAGTCGCAGATTTATCAAGATTATTATCGATAACACAGTTAATGTCCCCTCCAAAAATAAGGTGATGAGTGTCAAGATTTGGGATTTTTGAGAAAAGCATAGACATAAAAGTAGGGTTATCCCAATTTGGGGCATATACATTTACTAACACTACTGGAGTTTGAAAAAGAATACCACTGACGATTACAAAGCGGCCTTCAGGATCTGAAAGTACTTGCTCTGCTAGGAACATGACTCTTTTATGTATCAGAATTGCAGTACCTCTGGATTTGCTATTAAAACTGGAGTGAAATACTTGACCAACCCATTGTTTACGCAGTCTGGTGTGATCACCTGTACGCAAATGTGTCTCCTGGAGAAACATAATATCAGAGGACAGTGATTTTAGATGAGAAAAAACTCTGGAGCGTTTAATTTGGCCACCCATCCCAGGTACGTTCCATGTAACAATTCTAACATTGTGTCCAACCCCTCCCCCCTTAGAATTCACAGGTGGCTTATTCATAGAACTGCAAAGTAGAACATAATAATATAAATAGGGTACAAAAGAAAAAAAAACAATGCTTTTTTAAGCTCAATCATGTTAGCATGTGTAAGAGACATTAAAAGCCAAGTAAGACAAAATAATCCTCCATCAAACATAACCCCTGAACATACCCAGAACATAGAGAACAAAAACACAAGTTTGCTCAGAAATAGCAAAAGAAAATCCCTTCTGATACTCGTCTACTTAGACATGACGAGTTGCCAGAAAAAAAAACTCCGTGCGTTTCTCAGCATTGGTCCCGAGCGTCCAGGTCACGATCAGCCATAGTTTCATTCACTCCGGCTCCAACACACCACCACGAAGCCTGGGTGGTTCCGCGGAAGCCGCGAGCCAGGACAAGAATCTTTTCGCCCCTCCCGGTGTTCGAGATCTCCACTCAGAACCGCTTCTCCCCTCTTCGTGAAATGGAACGCGATGCTGTGATCATCGGCGATTCCACCGTCCGACACGTCCACGCTACGTTAGGTAAAAGTAAGGTGCACAGTCACTGCTTTCCTGGTGCTCGTGTTCTCGATATCACTGCGCGGGTAACTGAGATCTTGAACGGTGAAGAGCGCGTCGGAGCTGTGGTGCTGCACATGGGATCTAACGACACTAGGCTGCGACAGACGGAGGTTCTGAAGAAAGATTTCAGGAGCCTTATCGATACGGTACGCAGCACATCGCCTGAAACATCGATTATTGTGTCTGGACCGCTTCCTACGTACCGACGAGGGCATGAAAAGTTCAGTAGATTATTCGCGCTAAATGAATGGCTATTGTCATGGTGCAATGAGCAGAAACTGCTCTTTGTAAATAATTGGAATCTGTTTTGGGAGCGACCAAGGCTCTTCCGCGCTGATGGCTTACACCCAAGTAGAATCGGGGCAGATCTTCTGTCGGATAACATCTCCAAGATGTTAAATACCGTTTGACTAGTATCCAAAAATCCAAATCAGGTGGATCTCTACTGCACCAATTTAATTGATATTAATACTAGTGTAGAACATTGCATAGAAACTGTGTCTATTCCTCGTTTACTAAGATCAAATAATAAATCTACTGCGGGATCTAGAAAAAATCTAATTGTTATTAAAACAAAAAATCTCGCTATTAGTGAACAAAAACAATTTCTAAAGCTAGGTCTTCTAAACATTAGATCGCTCACACCGAAGGCGGTTATTGTAAATGAAATGGTCACAGATAATAATTTTGATGTTCTGTGCCTTACTGAAACCTGGCTTAAACCAAATGATTATTTCGGTCTAAATGAGTCTACTCCGCCAGGATACTGTTATAAGCATGAGCCCCGTCTGATCGGTCGTGGCGGCGGTGTTGCAACAATCTATAGAGATAATCCTTAATGTTACTCAGAAAACTCGTCATAGGTTTAATTCGTTTGAAGTACTTGTGCTAAATGTTACGCTCTTAGATGTAAGAAAAAAATCCCTATTATCTCTAGCATTGGCTACCGTATATAGACCTCCAGGGCCTTACGCCGATTTCCTAAAAGAGTTTGCTGACTTTCTATCAGATCTTTTGGTCAACGTCGATAAAGCATTAATTGTTGGAGATTTTAACATACACGTAGCTAATTTAAATGATGCGTTAGGGGCTGCGTTTACAGATTTATTAAACTCCTTCGGGGTCAAGCAAAACTTCACCGGACCAACTCATCGTCTTAATCATACACTCGATTTAATTATATCATATGGAACCGATCCAACCGATATAGATATCATTCCACAAAGTGATGATGTCACTGACCATTACATGGTAACTTGCATATTAAGTACTGCCTATGTCATGCTGCGCCACGTTATCGACCAGGTAGAACAATTCTTCCATCCACCATAGATCATTTCTCAAATAGCTTATCTGATCTGTCTCAGCTGCTGCCTGAACCCAAACAAACAGATGAACTAACTAGCACTATGAGCACCATTCTCTCTAGAACATTGGATATTGTTGCACCCATTAAATTAAAAAAGGTCAGAGAAAAAAGTATAGCACCATGGTACAATAATACTACTTATGTTTTAAAGAGAGAAACCCGTAATTTAGAGCGTAAATGGAAAAAAACTAATTTAGAGGTCTTTAGAATCGCGTGGAAAGACAGTATGTCACGTTATAAAAAGGCCCTTAAAACGGCCAGCAAATTAATAGAAAACAACCGAAATAATCCAAGGTTTTTATTTAATACCGTGGCTAGACTAACAAATAAACAGACGTCGTCTGAACAAAATACCTCGTTACAGTTTAGTAGTAATGATTTCATGAACTTCTTCACCGAGAAAATTGAAAGCATCAGAATCAAAATCGTAAACGTTCAATCTTCACTCGCGCCTTATAATTCAGCCGCAATTATCACCCCGCAAGAACAATTACAATGCTTTACAACCATAGAACAAAAAGAGTTAAATAAACGTATCACTTCATCTAAAACAACAACGTGTTTATTAGATCCTATACCAACTGAACTACTGAAAGAAGTGTTACCTATAGTGGAAGAGCCTCTTCTCAATATTATTAACTCATCTTTATCTTTAGGTCATGTTCCAAGAACGTTCAAGCTGGCTGTTATAAAACCTCTTATTAAGAAACCACATTTAGATCCAAATAACCTAGCAAATTACAGACCCATTTCGAATCTTCCATTTATGTCAAAAATATTAGAAAAAGTTGTGTCCAGTCAACTCGGCTCTTTCTTGCAAGAAAACGACATCTATGAAAAGTTTCAGTCTGGATTCAGGCACATCATAGCACTGAAACTGTTATTCTAAGGAAACATGGAATTAGTTTCCATTGTTATGCTGATGACACTCAAATACATATTTCATCACGGCCAGATGAATACACTAAATTATCCAAATTGACAGATTGTGTTAAAGATATAAAAGATTGGATGACGCGTAATTTTCTTTTATTAAATCCAGACAAGACAGAGGTAATACTTATCGGTTGTAAAAACCGTCCACAAAACCTTTCACAGCACAACTTTAACATAGTAGGATGCCAAGTTACTTTATCCGCTACAGTAAAAGACCTGGGTGTTACATTAGACTGCAACCTGTCTTTTGAAAAGCATATTTCATATGTTACAAAAACAGCCTTTTTCCACCTTAGAAACATTGCTAAGCTACGTAATATGCTAGCAGTCTCTGATGCAGAAAAGTTAGTTCATGCATTCATGACCTTGAGACTAGATTACTGTAATGCTTTATTAGCTGGTTGTCCTGCATCTTCAATAAACTAGCGGCTGCATTTTGGACTAACTGTAGCTTGAGTTCTTACTAGATCAAGAAAATATGATCATATAACACCGATTTTATCATCACTTCATTGGTTACCTATAAAGTTCCGTATTAATTACAAGGTATTGCTTTTGACTTATAAAGCTCTAAATGGTTTAGCTCCAGTTTATTTAACGGATCTTCTATCGCCTTACAATCCATCGCGCTCTTTAAAATCACTAAATTCGAGGCTTCTGGTCATTCCTAGGATATCCAGATCCACCAAAGGAGGCAGAGCATTTTCACATTTAGCTCCGAAGCTCTGGAATAGCCTTCCTGATATTGTTCGTTGCTCAGACTCGCTCTCACAGTTTAAAACTAGACTGAAGACGCATCTATTTAGCCAGGCATTCATATAAATTTTTTATCTTACAGTTACTGTAAATTCGGCCTCTAGTTCATAAACGCCAGAGGAGAACTGGCCCCCGACTGAGCCTGGGTTCTCCCAAGGTTTTTTTTTCTCCATTGGGTCATCTGATGGTGTGTTAGGACACCTTTAGGTCACTGGATGGAGTTTTTCGGTTCCTTGCCACTGTTGCCTTTGGCTTGCTCAGTTGGGGATATTCAAATTAATTAACCAATCATACCATTGATCAGCTCTACCAAACTTGGATGTCTTTTTTTTCCAGTAATAAACAGACATTGTTAAGTTGTTTTGATTGATACTGTGAAGCAGCTTTGATACAATCTGTATTGTGAAAAGCGCTATATAAATATATTTGACTTGACTTGACTATTTTTGAGAGAATATTGCTTATGCATGGTTATTGAAAAAACTAAAACTTAAAGTGTCTGAAATAAGGCCACAAAACACATACTAAATATGTGTCCACAAGACTTTTGACTAATCAGTGTTGTTGCCTAGAATTTTTGCTTCAAAATGATCTGAAAACCATCCTGCCTAATCATTTACACAAACACATACACTGATTTAAATTTTATTAGAGACCTTTGGTTTGGAAAGGCAATATACGTGGAGGCGTGTTCACACCTGAGAAGACAAAGGCCGGATAATGTGCCGCATAATGAGCTGCATATTAATTAGCCCTTTCACACAGGTGTGTCACAGGATCCCAAAGAATGCAAGGACAAAAGAAATTATCTATATAGCCTATACATATTTTACAATTAGAAATTGTAACCAATTACAAATAGGTTACAATTACAACAACAATTACAATTTTAACAATATTTCAAGTGTATTTCTTTGTAAAAAGTATACATTTTATCATACGTATTAAAAAAAGGTAAGGATTCATTAGTTTGAATATTGGAACAAACACTATAATAACATCTTAGTTGATAATTCAATATACCTACTTTATTTTTGACAAAACATCATACTATAGTATATTTAACTATGAGCAGAAATTGGTGAACAAAAGCGTACCTATTTAATGTGACAGTAGTCTTTTTTTACAGTCAAAACTTTATAATCTATCCAAAACTAATCACAAAATCGTGTCTAAACATTCATATTTAGTCTGTAATATATTGTGTATGATATATTAGTATATACATGTGAATTTGCAGCTTGTTGCTTACACAGACATTTTATTTCAACATATTTCAGTCTATTTTTACTCATCTTAGTAGGCTATAGCAATATAGTTTGTATGTGTTGTTCATGTAAACATAACGTTTACTAATGTAGGTGCGAGAGTGAATGAACGGCACAGACACGCGCTGTATAACTGTAGTAAACAAAGCGCGCGCGCCTATGCCGTTCACTCATCATTTAGCCTACACACAGACACGCAATTCATATTTAAACAGTCTTTTTGCGGTTTACAGTCCGACACTTCAATATCACGATTAGAACAAAGCACTTAAGAATAAATGACTTACTACATCAGCTGGATCCGTTGCTCCTCGAAATGAAACTACCAGCACTTCTGGTACATTTTCCAGGGTTAGATATTCCTCACAGCGAAAGGATACGCTGTGTCCACAGCTGTACAAGATACTTACTAAACACGATGTGTTTTATAATCCAGCTGGTGGGCGTTGGCATGTTTGAACGGCTTGCCTTAGATCATTTGCGTTTGAATAGCGCGCGCTCTCCGTGGGCGTGGCACATTAACGCGTAATTAGGTGTAATGAGCTGGAAAGAAAAATACTGACATCTCTCTCTTTTCATACAGATTACATAAACTGAGAATATTTGTTTTTTTATATAAATTCATTCATTTAAAAGAAGAGAGTTCAAGCTTCATTATGGAAAAACACTCGTGCCTGTATGACAAGTATTCGCGGAATTAAAAATAATCTTAGGACGCGTTTCAGAATGGACTTCACTGACAGAGAGAAGGCAGAACGCGCATCATGTTTGTTTTTCTTTATTTGGCGAAAAGCACAACACTTTGTTTTTATTGTGAGTATCCACAAAAAAATAGACACTTATCAGGATCTAATGATGTACAACACTTAATATGTAAGATCAAAATCAACAGAGTATTTTGAGTTTCTTTTGCACTGATAAGAAAAAAGCGAGACTATCGCGCCGACCTCAGAGGGTTAATGGTTTGAAGCACGTATCAAAGCTTCAGTGTCATCACTAGTAAAACCAGTGACTCCTCATGATTCATGGGTTGACAGAGATCATCGCCCCAGCGATGAACCATTGAAATATCCAACGTTTCGAAACAGTTATGATGTAATGAAGCCTCGTTTACTGAAACCACGTTTCTCTGGCAGTTTGAGACACGTTCCGAACCATTGATTCGGAAAACAAAAGATTCGTAAAGGTTTCGAGGGTTCATGAGCCGTGTTTTGAAATTGCCATTACTATAAATACTGTTTTTGGATCCTCAACCTCCGTCTCAGACCAGTTTATTACAGAGAAGAAGATTGTTTACGCAGTTACAATAACACGTTTTTTTGCTTTATCTCCAAATCAGTATGTGAATTTATACAATGAGAGTACCTAGATATTTTTATAGTGCAATCATAAATCCTTAAAACCCTCTGGGGTCTGAGGTGTTTTCTGGGCCCTGGAGGTGTTCTGACATTTGTGCTTTTTTCTGTTACTTGTGACATTTTCATGGCTAGAGCCTTATTACACTGTATCCAGCACAAACTCTGCTACAATAATATGTCAGCAGCATATATGTAAAAGTTTGTAGTTTTGAGATAATGACGTTTTTGCGTGGTTTGTGAAAAAAAAAAAAGTATGACTGAAATAAGGTCATGAAACCCATACTAATTATTTCTTCACAAGACTTTTGAAAAATGTATCACATAGTCTAGAGCAGGGGTGCCCAACCCTGCTCCTGCCGATCGACTGTCATGCACAGTTTATCTCCAACCCTAATCAAACAAACCTGAAGCAACCAATTAAGGTCTTCAGGATCACTTGAAAATTAAAGGCAGGTGTGTTTGATTAGGGTTGGAGGTGAACTGTGCAGGACAGTCGATCGGCAGGAGCAGGGTTGGGCACCCCTGGCCTAGAGTATTTGCTCCAAAACTATGTGAAAATCATCCTGACTACTCATTCAGATAAGACAATAAAGTCTTTTATAATTTGTATGACGTGTTTTGTGTAAGATAGCTTTATGCGAAGGGGCGTGATCTCATTAATATTACTGCATTTCACACCTGAGAGAGACAAGGACCCTCCCCTAATGGCCCTATAAGGTGCTATCAGGCTCTATCATTATGAGGAGCCTTGCACAAAGAATGAGATTTATAAAAGAATGGCTTTTAGATTGTTTGGGTTTATTTAACATAATCCAAAGATACACAACAAAGGAGAAATCTAAAGACAGAGGCTTGAACAGTCAAAAATCTTTGTGCCATTCCTGAAACATACTACATACTCACTTCCAAGGTGTTTGATTTTTCAACCCATAGCGCAAGTGACTTAAACTCAGCGCGTGCAGAGGACATTTACTGAACCGATCGATCCGCTCCAAACTATGAAACATTATTGTTACATTATACATATCTATATTTGAGCAGATATCCACAAACACAGTATTTAACAGTAAACACAGGTCTAAACATTATAATATTCACCATTGAAGAATAAGCCTACTTTATATCATGCTGTGTTTAACCCTCTGGGGTCTGATGTGTTTTTGGGGCCATTGGGATGTTCTGATATGCCCTTACATTTGTGCTTTTTTCAGTTATTTATAAACATGTTAATGGCAAAGGTGTAAATTCACTCTATATAGCACAAAATAATAATTTCCATAATTTCTAAGCAACATGTATGTACATGTTTGTATTTTTAAGAGAATAATGTTTATGCGTGGTTATTGAAAAAAATAAAAATGAAAGTTGTTGAAATAAGACCACAAAACACATATTGATTATTTCTTCACAAGACTTTTGAAAATTGTATCACATAGTCTAGAATATTTGCTCCAAAACTATGTGAGAATCATCCTGACTACTCATTCAGATAAGTCAATAAAGTATTTTTACATTTTTAATGACGTGTTTTGTGTCAGAAAGCTTTATGCGAGGAGGCTTGATCTCTCATTAGTATTTCACACCTGAGAAAGACAAAGACCCTCCCCATAATGGCCCTATTAGGTGCTATCAGGCCATATCATTATAAGGAGCCTTGCACAAAGAATGAGGAGATTTAAAAAAGAATGGCTTTTAGATTGTTTGGATTTATTTACAACACAACATAATCCAAAGATACACACATACCTGTCAACATAGTACATAGTATATAGAAACATAGTACATACCTGTCATTTCCAAGGTGTTTGATTTTTCATTTTACCATGTTCATGTACAGAGACTGTTGAATGTTGAAGTCAGCAGGACTCATCAGTGGCATCTCTCCCTGTAAAAAATGAAATAAAAAAATAAACACCTTTGAACATGCTGATATCAAGAGAAACTATATGGCTGCACAACTTTGGGCATGCATTGTAGAAAAAATTGTGATTTAATTATATATATGTATATATATATATATATATATATATATATATATATATATATATATATATATATATATATTATATATATATATACACACACACACAGCTTAGAATAAGTGAACACACCCATGCTAAAGTTGACTACCCTTCACAATATAGACATGGTTTTATTTCAGTTAGCCTAACTGAACATTTATACATAAATAATATATTGTATTTAGACAGTATCACATATTTTACCGGAGGCTGAAATATATTTCACTAAATCATTATAACCTAAGCAGTTATTCGCAAACAAAATAAATTACGCATAAGGCAGTATTTTAGCATGATAATCAGTGTCATAAACTAATCTCAAAACTGAGTGAAATATATGTAGTAGGCTAACATCACATTTAAAAAGTTTACATGAGCGTATAGGCCTATAGGGATATTGTGACTGTGAGGTAATCTTTCCTATGTCAAAAGCTAGCCAAAACTAGGCAAAATATAGTCTGAAAATTCATTTGAGCTCTATAATCAGAATAGGAATTATATAACACTAAACAACTTACTCCGAACTTGTATCCTCGGCGGGGTCAATTTGTTCTTCAAAATGCAGCCGTTGGTCGTCCGAGTTTCAAATTCCTCAGAGGAAAAGGTGAATCCTTCCTCGCTGTCCAGAATCATCTGAAGGGCTTCTTCAGCGGAGTAGCGTGCCATCCTCAAAACGCGATGAACTATCAGTGAATCTCATGAAGAATCTTTGTGTTTTTATGGCATTGATCGGGGGCGTGTGCGCGATCACCTGAACTATTTACACGAACAGCGCCGGGGGCTTGGCGGCCTCAACTCATTAAAAATAATGAGGGGAGAAAGAAAAAAATGGACCTCTCCTTGGTTTTAAACGGATTGCATAAACTGAGAATATTTGTTTTTCTATATAAATTACTTCATTTAAAAGAAGAGAATTCAAGCTTCATAAAGAAAAATCTCTCGTGCCTGTGTGACAAGTAATCGCGGAGTTACAGTTAATCTTAGGACACGTTTCAGAATGGACTTCACTGACAGAGAAAACGCAGAACTCGCATCATGTTTGTTTTTCTTTATTTGGTGAAAAGCACAACACTTTGTTTTTATTGTGAGTATCCACAAAAAAAAGAAGAAACTTAACAGGATCTAATGGTGTATAACACTTATATGTAAGATCAAAATCAACCGAGTATTTTGAGTCTCTTTTGCACTGATAAGAAAAAAAGCGAGCAGATCACGCCGGCGTGATTGCTGACCCCAGAGGGTTAATTATCAAAGATAAAAACATTCTTGTGTGTACATGTATGTTCACTCCAATCTCATTTCATAACATTTTAGTCTGGCACCAGTTTAACTAGTAGCTACAATGTAAAGTATATACAACCATAAGACGCTTATTATGTGTCTCACCTTAAAAATCGTTCTCATAATCAAATCGTGTTCTTCTAATTCTTCTGAGGTAAATCCAAGGTGCACAGACCAAACACTTCCAAACTCGACGAGAAGCAGAGCAGGACTGAAGTCGCTGATTCTTTGTTGAGAGGTGATGAGGGCGTTGCGTTCCTTCACGTGGATCATTTGAATTTGAATAGCTTGCGCGCATGTGGGCGTGGTCAGAGTTAATGAGCTGGGGCTGAAGAAACTGTACATGTCGTGGCTTTCATACGGATTACTTAAACAGAGAATATTTGTTTTTGGTATGATTTACATCATTTAAAAATGGAGACTTAAAGCTTTGTAAACTCTCATAACTCTCAAGTGTGGGTGGCAAGTATTTGCTGAGTTAAAGATAATTTTCTGTCGCGTTTCAGAATGAACTTCACATTGAGAGAGACGACAGAACGCGCATTATGTTTATTTTCTTTATTTTACGAAAAACACATTTCGTTTTTATTATTAGGGTGCACAAATAAAAGTAGACATTTAACAGTTTTGAATGATGTATAACACTTGCCTGTATCACAAAAATCGACAGAGTTATTTGAGTCTCTTTTATACTGATAAGAAAAAAAGAGAGACAATCGCGCCGGCGCGATAGCCGACCTCAGAGGGTTAACTACAGCTGTTATAAATGTATTCTATTCATGTTATGTTGTTACCAAAAATATTATACTGTTTTACTTGATTTATAAAAGCCTCTCTTGTCCTTCACAGACTGTCCAGATAATGATTGGTCTGTGGACTTTCCTGTTGGGAATCGTGTCTTCAATTCATGCAGCTTCCATCTTTGTCTTCAGTGGTATCCCTTATTGGGGATCTCTCATCGTAAGAAACAATTAAGTATTGTGTCTTTTATAACACAAGTTACATTTTCCAACAGAAGCCTTGATTTTTATCTCTCTCTCTGCTCTCAGTACATCAGCGCAGGCTCACTCTGCATTGCTGGAGAAAACAAACTGAATTCACCCTCCAGTTTGTGTTTGGTTTGTACACAACACTTGTTATTTTTAGGGGTTTCAACACCAGAGGTACTGGAACACTATTGTGTTTGTACTGATTGTCATGTATGGGCATCAGTGACCATAATTTACAGTGAACCAAACGTCAACAATGGCAATGCAAATTTTTCACAAATTGAACTTTATCTCCTAAACACAACACCCAAAAGAATGAAAGTTAATAGGAATAGACTACAGCACATTTTGAGAATTCACACCAAATTGTGTATTGTTTGCTGTAAAATACATAGTATCCCTTAATCATCCACATGAGCCATTGGTGCTTGGACCCTGATTTCTAGTGTATTTTTTTTTTTATCACATTCCATCTATGCTCTTCCATCTATGTTAACAAGCAAAAGTCCTTGCTAATTTATTCATCCATTTTATGTTTTTCTTTCTACCTATAGGTGAAAGCTTCACTTGGCATGAACATTTTCAGTGCTATAACTGCAGGCATTTCCTTAATCATAAGTTCATTGGATTTGGTTCTAGGGCCATTTTACACTTACTGCAGCGGTTATGGTTGTTATGATTATGAGGGAAAGTATACGGTACGTCACCAACATTTCTATTCACATTTATTTAATAATTACAATGTGATCACTGTGTGGTCAGTAAGTTTATAGATCTCTTGATATTATTGATAATTTACCATTAAAGAAAGCATTAACATTATACATTTATTGTAAACTTAGTCCTGTTTGACCTATAAATTTGTTATTACTATATGAACCTCAAGGATGATGATTATGAACTTCTGAACAGCCAGTGTACGGATGTGAGTGCTAATTATTAATTATTTTGTCATTATGATTTGGGCTAATGTTGAATTCTCTCTCAGACTCTCTTCTGGGGAATCAGTGGTGTATCGTTGATATTCGCCTTCCTTCAGTTTATCATCTCCATCTCTCTGTCAGCATTTGCCTGTAAAGCCTCCTGCTGTTCTCCACAGGTGAGTGATGCGTCAAGTTCCCAAACTTTTTTTTGTCAGCAATGGAAATGGTTTCTTTTTTTTCCAAGAATATATTTCTTGAACATTTTCAGTGCAAAGCATGGTAAAACATGTTCACAGGAAGTACCAATTAAATATCCATCAACCTCCTCTCCCAAAATAATACAATATAAATATATATATATAAAATAAAAAAGAAATACAAAGGCAATGAAAAGCACAATGTAACATACCATTAAAGGACTTTACAACTACAGAGATTTATACTTGGACACTCCCAGCTTAAATCTATCAAGCCCACCTTCAGTCTTAAAGACTTAGAGGTCTCCAGGTTATCAAAGAAAGGATTTGTTCTAAATGGCTGTGGAAAAAGCCTCACGTGGAATGATACTTGAGACTGAACGCAGCCATTGATTTAACCTCTTAGCCAGCAACCCCACTTTTGAAAAATCTGCATACCCAAACTAAAGCCGATACCGTTCATGAACCCTTTGCACTAACAGCACAAGTATGATCTCATTTGAAAGATGACACCTGGCAGTTTATTGTAAATTTAGAATTAAAAATAATATAAATAAAATAAAAAAATTGTTGTAAATAGCTTCAAAGTTACTAATTCAATGTAGTCAATATTTCCCTAAAATTCACATATTTTATTTCAAGACATTAATTGTCCTTAAAGCACCATTTCTTGCAACTTCTAATTCCGAAACATGATTTTAGAGCTAGTAATGGAGGTTTGAGCCATTGATATTCGGAGATTAAGCGAGTATTACCTCAACAGTGTTCGGTAGCAACATCTCTACTAATAGCAAAACTCCAAGTTTAACTGCTTCAAAAACAGCAACATTACCATCTACTGAGAATATCATGTAGTTTTTCAGTTGTGAAATTATTTTAAGATATCCAAATGAAAGCATAAGGTTCCTCACCAGGACATTTCAGAAGGATTTCTGTCTTTTGCTTTTTTCTACTTCATTTGAAGTACATTGATGTCCATAAACCTGTAATACTGAAACTGTCTGCCAGTGTCATTGCATGTGTGGCGTTTCACAGTGAGAAGACATACAACTCTACATGTGTATTTTTCCAAAGGTGCCGTTTGTTCCACAAGTTTTAACTCAACAACCGTGTTGTTTTGGGCACAATCACTTCCAAGATCTTAACAACTCAGAGGTAAGAAGAGCTTGTAACCCCAGTTTAATTAAACTTTGAGTAAAATGGTACTCAGAAAAAAAATTCTACAAAACAATGTATTATTTGAATTTAGTGTCATTATGTATGAACTGAAATGGGTGCATTAATTGTTTAATATTATCAATAAATAAGTAATCGGTAAGCAAGGAAGCTGATCATATATATTATATTTCTTGCAGATATCTGTGGTCAGCAACCCTGCCATGCATCACCTTCCTGCAGAAAATCCTCCACAATACAGTGATTTTAAATAAATATGAATACTAAAACAGAGTTGAGGTGGTACAAAAGGGTTTTCCCAGTGATTTCCTGTCCATGATCTCTTTATTATTATTCTTTCATTAAAAAAGAGAACATGACAGCAAAGGAAAATCACTTGATCAGATCATTTTTAACTCACAAATGTGTGAACAATAACTATTCAAGAATAGACACTTTTTCTATTTTCTTTCTTTCTTTCTTTAAGTCAGGAAATTAGCCAAATCATCAGTGAAACTGTATAGATTGTTTTGAACAACTAATTGCTTAATACAGTATAATCTGTCAGAATAAAGTACACAGAATAAAAATGGCTTATTCATGTCTCTTTATTGTTACCTTTCAACTTTTTTAAACCAGGCAATTCACTTAGTTGGTTATTCATTTAAGGGGCCACCGGAGGAGATTTTAGATCTGTAGTCAAAAAAGACTTGACCCTCCCTTCGCCAGCAATAATTTTTTCAATGACCCTCCAAAATGATTGTGAAAAAAGGCATGACCCTCCCCGATAATTTATTGATTACTTCTGTACGGGTTTGCGCTTGGCAAAGATGTTCAGATAGCCATTCCATGATAAACGACTAAACTCCTGCTTTCTCATCTTGCTAGGGCTGTAACGATAGACCAAACCTACAATTCGGTTCGTATCACGATTTTTGATTTGAAAAAATAAAATAAAAAATCATGTTTTCGGTGCTGATGCAGTGGTGACGCGTTCATGTAAAATGTAAGGGTGGCGCTGCCAATAAAGTATATTAAAGCTGCCACAAAGAACCGCGCAAAAGTAATGATTATGAATAATATAGCAAGGGGACATTTTAATTGTTTATTAATAAACAAGTCTTTGTCAGTGTGACTGCAAATATAAAGGTGACGATGCTGACTCACGATCTTCGCAGTGAACGCGCCAGAGAGAAATGCACATTTTATACGGATTACATAAGCAGAGAGCAGTCTGTAGTCTGTTTTCTTTCGTTTTGAATTATTCTGTTCAAAAGTAGACATGTCAAGCTTTCTAGGATATACACTGAGTTTCGTTCATTTATTAGACGAGAGTCCAGTTCACGCGCTGGTGCCTCCGTATCATGATGATTGTCTACTATATTTACTTCTTATTTATTAAATCCAGGCAATTAGTAGATGTAAAATTGATTAAAATTAAGATACAATTTATACAAAACGAAATTCACTTTAAAGAAAGGCTTTCTACAAAACAACACTTATAATAAATATGAAACTAAATGCGGTTAATAATGGCTACAACACATATACAGACTCTATTTGTACAAATTGCTGCACATTCATTTAATTCTGAATTTTGAAAGTTGAAAGGCATTTGTTTGTGCATGGTAAAACATATCTGCAACATCTATCAAGTTCACTGATAATTATGCATGCATTTATTAATCATCATGATACTAAAATCATAATAAAGTAGTAGGCTTCCCTTTCAATAGTCCAAATTCGCGGTGGCGCTGCCATTTTTGTCTTTCTTCTGTGGATTTCTTCAACTCCTGATTGGTCAAATTCGGATAGATCGGCAAATCGGCTCATTCAACCACACAGCGCACACACCTCACGCATTCAAGCCTACAGCTCACGAACTTTTTAGACATGTTTAAAAATTGTCGAGAGGTTCGGCTCGGCTCGTATCTTCCTAGCACACGACACGAGCCGCAACATGCAAGCACAACCGATTTCCAGGCGATTTCACCCGAGTGAAAAAAATCATCTGCGAGCTCGTAAAACAGCAAAAAATGTGTAAGCCCGCCTTAGAGTATGAATATATAAACAGACGTTTCAGTGTTAAATGCATTTTCTGAGAATTTATATTTCAAGTTTTGACTGCAAATGTCACGTCCATAACGCTGGAATTGGCCAATTTTAGAGAATTTATCCTAAACTAGTTTTTTTTTTTTTGGTGTAGGTCTACGTAGGCTATTTTATTATGTTAACTTCAAATACTACTAATAGTAGCCTAGGGTAATTTAAAAATGTGGTAGCCCCATGTCCAACACATCACACTCCACTCTTATGGTGGCTATGTCAGTAGATTTACTCACTAACATTGTTGTGGGAACACAATAAGAATGGAAACTAAAATATGGTAGTATGGTGCTACAGCGCACATTATATCAGCTGCAGTTCTGGCGCCTCAGTCCCAATACTGTAAAACTCGACGTACATTCACATCATGTTAAAGGGATAGTTCACTTTGAAATTAATTTTTGATATGTTTTAGCTTACCTCCAGTGCATCCAAGATGTAGGTGTCTTTGTTTCCACAGTATCTTCAATTTTGATAATTTTAGGTAAAACCGTTGTTGTCTGTCAGTCATACAATGGAGGTGAAGGGGGTCCAACTCAAAGAGCAGTCAAAATTAAACATTATTTAATGACTCGTAAATGTAAGTACACATTGATGCCCTAAGACACGAAACGAGTGGTTTTTGTGAGAAAACGAACAGTATTTATATCTTTTTTAGCTCGTGTAAGCATATCCATGTCCAAATGATCTGAGAGCAGGGCGCTTCGGTCTGCGCATGCGTACAGCGTTCGCCGGAATGCCCCGGAAGGGCTCCCTCGCGCGTGTTTACGTCACTCATTGTTTATGCAGAGATTTCGGAAGTTTTACCTTACACTGTGAAGATCTAAACATATTTAGATATACAGGATCGCAATGGAAGACGATTTCTATATACCAACAGACAACGTTGATTTTTTTTCACAACCTTATTTATTTGAACACAACCGGGGCATTCCGGCGAACGCTGTACGCATGCGCAGACCGAAGCGCCCTGCTCTCAGATCAGTTGGACATGGATATGCTTACACGAGCTAAAAAAGATATAAATACTGTTCGTTTTCTCACAAAAACCACTCGTTTCGTGTCTTAGGGCATCAATGTGTACTTACATTTACGAGTCATTAAATAATGTTTAATTTTGACTGCTCTTTGAGTTGGACCCCCTTCACCTCCATTGTATGACTGACAGACAACAACGGTTTTACCTAAAATTATCAAAATTGAAGATACTGTGGAAACAAAGACACCTACATCTTGGATGCACTAGAGGTAAGCTAAAACATATCAAAAATTAATTTCAAAGTGAACTATCCCTTTAATGCAGTGGTAGAGTTACACTCACAGGACACTGCACTTATTCGCAATCATAAAAGTTCATTATTTGCTCGTGCTTTAAAGCTTTGCCGGGTAAACATTTCCTTGGCGTTCTGTTCTAATGCACTTTTTCTGAGCGCGTACTGAAGCGCGCGCGCACTGTCAAACAGCGCCAAACAGGATTTTTGCTGGGTCAGACCCATCTGATGGCGATGGGGGGGCCGAGATCGAGAGAGCTACATGGAAAAAATATGCACCAAACAAGCCACTTTGAATTTAGCTGTTTTGATGAATACAAAAGTTGGGTGACCCTCCCCTATAAACTAAAAAAAGTTGGATGACCTTCCCTTCAACAAAGAATAAAAAGTCATGACCCTCCCCTATTTTCCTCCGGTGGCCCTTTCCATAAATACCGAACGGTCCCTTAAGAACGAATTTGTATTTAGAACAACAGCCTGGCTGGAGAATATTAATCTCTTGGAGGAAATACAGACATATTTATACTTAAAACTGAATTAAAAGAAGTGTGATGGAACTGTTTAAACCGATATAAATATAGATATTAGGGATTTCGGTAACGCTTCCTTTTACAGTACAGTACTTACGTGTACTTACAGTGTACTTACCTAGAAAGTACTGGCTAATATATGGTAAGTACATGGATTAGGGGTGGGTTCAGGGTTAGTACCTAGTTATTACCCAGCAATTGTAATTACAATAATAAGTACATAGTATGTACATGGGTAAAAGGACTGTAAAAGGAACCGTTACCGGGGTATCAGGGACGATCAAGATATTTAAAAGATCTGTATCGCCTCTTGTTACGAACCGTTGTGGGTCTAGGGCTGGTACCGCAACATTTATATATTGAGTGTACTGCTGGAAGTGGCGTATGGTGGAAAAACACATGTCAGACTCATTTTTTGAAGAGAAAATAACTGGAATTTATTTCCATAAGCCACTGAATCCAGTCAAATAATCATGTGTGCTATATACAATAAATGATAGGGTGAATAAACAAACAATAAAATAGGAAAAGAACAAAAGTGGCGCCAAAAGAAAGAACGCAAGATAACAAAACACTCCTTAAGCTAAACTAATCTAACCAAAGTAAAATGTAGAAAATAAACCAAAATCTTCGGTGCATCCGGCACCCTAACTAAACTATCTAATAAAACAGAAATACAAGGAGTGGCGCTCACTTCTTACCTGGTGTGTCTAACAATTATCTGCTACGGGTGCAATGTATATCGCGATATACTTGCCTATGTTCTTTTCCCAGAAAAGCAAACAAAAGGTAGACAACACAAATGAATCTCACCCATCCAAAAGGAAAACATGTCAAGTACAAAGCACAACACTCATTCCGCTACTAAGAGCTCAGATCACAGATCACTACTAAGAGCACAAATCACTACAAAGAGCACAGTTTGCTACCAAAAGCTACAGCGAGAGTGCCTCATTTAACCCTCTGGGGTCTGATGTGTTTTCTGGGTCCTGGAGGTGTTCTGACATGCTCGGACATTTGTGTTTATTTCTGATACTTGTGACATTTTCATGGCTAAAGTCTGATTACACTGTATTCAGCACAAACTCTGCTACAGTAATATGTAAGCAGCATGTATGTAAAAGTTTTTAGTTTTGAGATAATGACGTTTATGCGTGGTTTGTAAAAAAACAAAAAACAAATATCACTGAAATAAGATCATAAAACCATTACTAATTATTTCTTCACAAGATTTCTTCTACAAAATTGTATCACGTAGCCTAGAATATTTGCTTCAAAACTATGTGAAAATCATCCTGACTACTCATTCAGATAAGTCAATAGAGTCTTTTAGAATGTGTATGACGTGTTTTGGGTAAGAAAGCTTTATGCGAGAAGGCGTAAACAACTGTGAATCTCTCATTATTATGTATGCTTTTCACACCTGAGGAAGACAAAGACCCCTCCCATAATGGCCCTATTAAGGTGCTATCAGTCCCTATCATTAGGAGCCTTGCACAAAGAATGAGGAGAGCCTTAAAAAAGAATGGCTTTTTGATTGTTTAGATTTATTTACAACACAACATAATCCAAAGATACACAACAAATGACAAAAAAGCACATTATTGAACACACTGATCTTTAGATCACACACACTCTGTTCAACAGAGACCTTTGTGACATTCCTGAAACATAGTACATACCTGTCCATGTTCCATTTACCATGTTCATGTACAGACTACAGAGACTCATGTGAATGTCAGCAGGACTCAGTGGCTCAGTGGTCCCTGTAAAAAAACAAAACAACAGCAAACAAAAAAACAACTGTGAATGCTGATATCAAGAGAAAGGCTGCACAATTTTAGGAATACATTTGAGATTTTTCTGGTTAAAATATCTTTTTACAATTTATAAAATACACACACACACATATATAATGAACACCAGGTGTGTTGTGCAATGCATATAGCCAACGTGTATGGCTGCATAAAATAATAACAATAGCCTATAGCAGGCGGCCGGGTAACACTACACTAGAGAAACATTTATTGATATGTTACTTCAAATGTTTACAATCGTTATGACGTTCTGGCTTAAACCATGAAACCTAATGTTTGGTGCGTTTTGCTTTTCAAACTTTTCAAAATTTACTGGATCGAGCAACTATGAAACATTATTGTTAACATATACATATCTAACATTACGTTTGAGCAGATATCCACAAACACTGTATTTAACCCTCTGAGGTCGGCTATCGCGCCGGCGCGATTGTCTCGCTTTTTTTCTTATCAGTGCAAAAGAAACTCAAAATACTCTGTTGATTTTGATCTTAAATATAAGTGGTATACATCAATCGATCATGTTAAGTGTCTATTATTTTTCTGTATACTCACAATAAAAACAAAGTGTTGTGCTTTTCGACAAATAAAGAAAAATAAACATGATGCGAGTTTTGCCTTCTCTCTGTCGGTGAAGTCCATTCTGAAACGCGTCCTAAGATTAACTATAACTCCGCAAATACTTGTCATACAGGCACGAGAGATTTTTCTTTATGAAGCTTGAATTCTCTTCTTTTCAATGAAGTAATTTATATAAAAAAAACAAATATTCTTTATGTAATCTGTATGAAAAGAGAGTGATTTCAGTATTTTTTCCCCCAGCTCATTACACTTCATTACGCGTTAATCTGACACGCCCACGGAGGACGCGCGCTATTCAAACGCAAATGTTGAGGCAAGCCATGACAACGCCCACATCAGCATTTCCACCGCGGCGGTAAAATGTGTGGTGTATTTGCTGCCTTTTACCGCTAAGAGGCGCTACAATCATAGACTCTGAAAAGTGTTCGTTTATTCTCTCTATTGCGTAATCTGCTGCCGCGCATTCAGAGCGATTGAAAGCTGGTAGCATATGAATTCAAGTGAAACGTAGTTAAAATAATTAATAATCACAATGCTGAAATTAGGCTACTAAAATTAAATTGAATAAATAATGAAAACAATTCAACATAAAACATTGCAATAAAAAACATTTAGGCTACATCAATGAGGCTTTCGAAGAGCATACAGACGGTAGCTCAGTGGTTAACGCAACAACTCGATATTCAAGGAGCTTCAACCGACCCGAGATCGAATCTCAGTGTAGCATACATGTTTTTAACCGATGTTGGCCGACAGCGTTTATATTTTACCACCTTGATGCTTAAATAGGTAACTGTTTATAACTGTTTACTTATTTAAAGTCAAGAGTTTTGTTTAATTATCATTACAACATACATTTGCTACATTCCCCTAGAACCGCAGCCGCTGCACAAACGACAAAAACTGATGAAGGAAGATTGTCAGCCGATTGCGTCAGAAAATGAAAATGAAGAAGCTCGTCTTTAGTCTGCTAAATTATTGTGTAATGTAAAAGAACACTTAAATTACTTAAGTTTGAAACCACGTTCGAACATTTCAAGGTTTAAATAAAGTGTCGGGACAGTTTTTTTTTTTTTTTTTAAACAGGATTGCATCGAGTTTAGAGTTTATTTCTTTTGCGATGCAAAATAAGAAACACTAGACTAATCTTATTCTTGCGACATTTTAAATTTGTATTGCCAAAGAAATTACAGCTAAATTAAACAATTAAAACAGTACAAAACGAAAATTGTCCAAAGCAACATAGCCTAATTAAATTAAAAACATGCGTTTTTCTTTGCCTCTCTCGCGCTGGATCTCTTTTTAGCAAGTTTATTTAGTCTCCCTCGCTGCACCCGCCGGGTCTCTCTCGAAATTAAACATTTAAAAACATGTAAAAACACATCATACAGCTGATAATACTGTATATGTCGCTGCGTCTCAGCCATACAAATCATGAAAAAAATATTTAGCCTTTAATTGTTGCTTCAAAGACACAGCATGCCTTGTTGAATTCACCTTACAATAACTTCAATTGAAAGTTTGTGTGAAAAAAAAACTTTAAATAGGCTAAAATAAATAAACTACAATATTTATAATTTAATAAGATATGGGGCCTACATTTGGACACAGATTTATCCTTACAATAATTTTGCCTGCTCATCAGGCTGGCTATCCGACACTCTCCATATGAAAGAGGAACATTAACACCTTTGTCCAGCAACTGTCCCTCCAACCCCCCACAGGCTATCGGAGTCTGAGGCTGACTTAACACAAAGAGAAGTCGCAATTCACACTTAAATCGCTATTCTAGACAGTGTTGATAATGAAGGAATTAAATGATTTAAGTTACATGTAGACTAGTGATATTTCTGTCATAAAAGTTTATTACTAAATATTTCATTATTTCAATAATTGATGAAATAAAACTGGTTTGGGCCTGCCTTTTCCAAGCAAAACTAAATATAATCTGAAAAAACGCATGTTAATGTGTTGTCATGAACAAAAAACTCAATATTATTCTACAGGGATCTTTGGATCCTTAACCAGGCATGCAATTAATTAAGTTTTTTTTTTTTTGTAGCTATTATTCAAATAAATATCGAACCACGGTGCTTCGTGGTAATGCTGCTAAATTAAATAACATTATAGAATAATTATGAACTTAAATTAAACAGTATCGCAACATTTCGACAAATAAATTATTTGATCTGTTTTTACATTTTAATTCAGGGCGATTTAGCCTACAAAATGGAGCGAGATTTTCACCCTTGTCTTGTCATTTTCTCATTGGGAAGCGCTTACATTGAGTAGATCCTCTGTACCTCTCGTTTTCATATGGATTACATAATCAGATAACATTTATTAGCCTAAATATTTAGACATTTAAAGACTTTAGACATAGCCGATTTCTTATCGTGACTGAGCTGAATCGGCTTTTGGTTCATTTTTGTGACGCGCAGTTCCCGGAGACAGAGACGACAGATAAACTGTTGTCGTTAGCCTAATAATATGAATACAAGTTTACAGTTTTGAACGATGTAAGTTACTCTACTCTTATCTGTATGACCAAAAAATTACGGAGTCGCCTATTAAGTTATTTTAGCTGTAATGAGAAAAATAAATTGCCAGAATAAAACCCGACTTTAGAAAAATGCATAGGGCCACTCGTCGTGGTGTGCCAAAACACTTATAAACTTCAATATTTCAAAATAATCTCAAAACGCTTTGTGAAATTTGAAAAGCCGTGCATGCATTAGGCCACTGGAACTAATGAACAACTGAAACGCTGGTTTTGATTTTATTGTTTGTCGTTTAAACGTGCCTGTTGCATATCTCTATTTTATATATTTGATATGGTCTATTGGTGAAGTAGCCTTGCATTGATTAGCTACTGTGGAGGGAGGGGTGTGGGGATTAAAATAATTCAGCAGAAGCAGGGATGTTTAGACCAGAAGGAAATCCCCGTCCCCCCTGGCAAATCACACTTTACTTAAAACCATTTTTTTTTTAAAACTCTAGGTTGTAGGGAATAAAAAAAAAATATATATATATATATATATATATATATATATATATATATATATATATATATATAGGCCTATATATATATAGCCTATATATAAAATTTTTTTTTTTAACAGAACTGCTTTTGAAATTACGATTGGTAGCCTATTATTATACAGATGCAAAGTCGTTCTATTGGATTTGTTCCTTAGTGTAAAATGGAAATGCATGGTAATTTTATTTGATAAATATAAGCAAAAAACTGTATGGTGTAACAGTGTTTTAGAGCTAGACAAATCTCTCTGCATTAATGAATATAAAATTTACAGTAGACCATGTTTGATCGGGATTCGAACCCATGTCATCTTGATGGTCAAACCGTAAGTTCTACCGCTCGGCTATGAATTTACTCACTGAGAATTTCCCAAACTTTCTCACATGAGCGAGAAAACGTTTTGTCGTTAGCCTGTGAGTGTAGGCCTATAGCCTACTGCATGAATAAAAGTAGACCTTTTACAGTTTTAAAAGATGATATCTTATCTGTATGACCAACAATTACGGAGTAGGCTTTAGCCTATTAAGTTCTTAGCTGTTATGAGAAAAATAAATTCAAATGAACGCGCCTCCGCGTTTGTCAAACACTAATTCAACATGCCAGAATAAAACCAGATTTTAGAATAATGCATAGCGCCACTCGGCGTGGTGTGCCAAAATATCCTAATTATAAACTTCAATATTTCATTCAAAACTTCAAAACGCTTTGTGACATTTTAAAAAGCCGTGAATGTATTAAGGCCACTGGAACCAGGATTGTAACTGAAACGCGCATGTCTCAATACAGGAGCAGAAGTACTGGTTCAGATTGTATTGTTTGTTGTTTAAACGTGCATGTTGCATATTTCAAAAAATATTTGTTAAAAATAAATGTTTGTTGTAGGCTTATTTGGAAATGACCATAACTTGTAGTATTTCATCCTTACTGTTAATTGCCCCACTTACGTTTTGCTAAATGTCCCTTTGCGCCACCTGGCGGTCATTTCACGAACTACTTTGAAATGCGACTGGTTTATTTTTACGGCGGTGGATTTGCCGCGGCGGGAATAGGCATTCTGGTTGACTACCTACTGTACTTTAGTAAACGTTATTTTTACATGTACACATACAAACTATATTGCTATAACCCATTGAGATTTCTTCTAATCGCGATATACTACTGTCTGTAATGACAACATTTCATTGACTAATTTTGGATAGATTATAAAGTTTTTACTATAAAATAGACATCAAATAAGCTTTAATTAGACAGTTTCTGCTCATATGTAAAATATATAGGATGTTTTGTCACAAATAAACTAATCAACTGTTATAGTGTTTGTTCCAATGCAAGCTATATCAAAATAATGAATCCTTAACTTTGAAATATGTATGATAAAATCTATTGCCTACTTTAAAAAATAATACTTTATAAGACATTTATGGAAAAAGAAAATTTTATTTTCAAGATGTTTCCAACTCAAACTTTGAACCAATTCTGCAGAATTGCCCATACAACCTATTTGACCAGGATTTGTTTCCGGGTATGACTAAAAATGTGCTTTTGGCTTTCATTTATATTTTGATTGTTTGTATAATATATATATATAATTTATTTATTTATTTATGTATTTATTGTCCTTGCATTCTTTCTTGTGTGACACCCCTGAATGAAAGGCTCATTATTATGCTGGGTCATTGTCTGCTCAGGTGAGATCCACTTAATTATTCATGAAAGGGGTTGGGCCGTTCACGCCCATCCGCATATTGCCTTTGCAAGCAAAAAAATGTTTTTCACAATTTACAACAATCTATTGTTTTATGTGAATGATTAGACAGGATGATTTTCAGATCATTTTGAAGCCTAAACTCTAGGCGACAACTACCATTAGTCAAAAGTCTTGTGGACACATATTTAGTGTGTGTTTTGTGTCCTTATTTCAGAAACTTTATTTTTTTGTTTTTTTCAATAACCATGCATAAACAATATTCTCTCAGAAATACAAACATGTACAAACATGTTGCTAACATATTATGGTAGCCCTGTTTGTGCTAAATAGAGTGTAATTACACCAGTGCCATTAATATGTTTCGAAGCAACTGAAAAAAGCACAAATGTCAGGGCATGTCAAAACATCTCAAGGACCCCAAAAACACCTCAGACCTCAGAGGGTTAATATCAAAAGCATGCAACAATTCATCGTATAAAGGCTGCCAGGATGTATATATGTACACAAAATTATCAAACTTCACAGAACACATTCTGTCTGAGTTATACATTAGAGTCTTCACAAAAAAAGTCTTGCCACTATTGCTTGGCCCACTAACAACCCCGGAGAAAGGATGCCGGAGTCTATGGTCAAAAACATCTGTTTCACACATATTCACAAATATTGTTAAAAGCCGTAAGGCAGTGTTGTGTAGTCTGGTAGAAGGACACGCTTGTCATACACGATTCTGAAGGTCTTCACAACTGTTTTATTATGCAGCGTGAAGCGCGACTTATTGCGTGTGATGGTGTCCGTGCTAGCAAACAGGTGCGTACTGACACCTGACGCAACATACGAGCGCACAAGACCTATCAGACTCTGCAGCGTAACTATTTGAGCGTTCTTAGCATGAAGCGTTATCCCTTTAGCTTTGAGACACGTATTAGCATTTTTAGTTGCAAAACCATAAGATTTTGGTCCTGATGCCGAAAATACAACCAGATAGTCTGACGGTTCTAATTCGCTCGTGAGTTCCCCCAGATATGCACCTGCTTTGGGAATCCAATCCCCGTTTTTCGATACAAAAATAATGCTGTCTGTATCTGAATAAAGGACTCTCTTATCTAATTTATCCAAAAGATTATAGAGCTCGAGTCGTGCGTATGCGATGGTGAATGCCCCGATAAACACATTAACATCACGAGTCGGGGAGGGGTCTTGCTGTGCGTAAGACCATTGGATTAAAGCCACGGAGTCAGATACAAAAGAGAAATGCTTTATCACATACGCATTGCTAAAAAGACGCTGTGTGAACTCATCAGGCTCTGTCAGAAGCTCAGCGGTGGGGAGATGACTGCGAAGCGAGAAGCGACCCCACAAACTGTTCATAATTAGCTTCGTTATGGATCTTTTTGCAGAATTGTGTGAAATATTAGAAATGTCCAGTTGAACCCCTTGGTTTTCAAGATAATCGTCGACATAAGACTGCTTGTCTTCGTCTGTCACCACGCGTGGGGGAAAGCCTGAGGCTTCCTGCTTGAATTTTAGAAATGTATTTACATAATCACTGAACAAGGTGTCAGATGTCTGTTCAAAATGCCAGATTTCATCTATTTTCAACACCTCATATCCATGTTGAATAGCTCGCTGTAATTCGACGGAAACCCACGAGCCTGTCATGCACCTCTCCTCATCTGTGTGACAGCACTGAGGGGTCTGAATCTGGTTCTCTGCACAAGTCCTACACAAGGGAAACATTAGCTTACCACCGCATCTGTAAGGTAGTACTGGATGATACAGGTTGCGAGGAGGGAGGACGGTGGCTTTGACAAGCCCAAAATAATTCTTTATAGGTTCGAAATCCTTGAAAATTATTTTAGGATGACCAATAGGATAAGTTTTACATGATTGCACGTACGGATACAAGGATGTGAAATCATAATAATCCACCCGCTCATCCTCGGCTGTTTTGTGGTATAGTTTGTACGCATTTGTGCGCCCGCCGTAAAGAGCATCACGAGGTGTCAATCTCTCGGGTGCTTCGTAAGATTTCATAAATTCTATCACTGTCGGATCTGTTTGTTTTGCAGCCTCCCATTCACACTCCCAAATAGAAATAACGCGCAAGGAATACACTTTACGAAGGGCTTCTAGTTTATCATCCGACTGTCTCCTGAGCGCCCGAAAGACACCCTTGATAAGGGATTAATCTCTTCAGCTTTAAATCTGCAACAATGCCCGTGAAAAAAACAGCCTAAATACTCTAAAGCTGTCTTGACACCCTCACTACACACATAATACCCATCAATATGATAGGGTCCGAACCTAACCTCCCCGTGATTTAATGCGTGTTTCACATCTGGGTTCTGTTTCATCTTGTAAAACTCCAACCATTGTATAGACGCGTTTGAGAAAGTTTTATACTGATTAATGTATGCGTGACTGTGTGTGAGGGCCAGAGTGTCACGTGTAAGGAAATTAGTTTTGAATACTTTCATGCACGTTCCGGCGAGTGTCACTGATTTAAACGGATCAATGTTTGTACATTCGATGAACTCTTCACGATATTTTATAGATGCTTGGCGTAAAATAATCACATCGTTCCGACAGTAAAAAGCGAGCTCCTTTTTGAAGTCAAAAACCCCTGATACACCTGCGTACCAGTGATCAAATCTAGAGCGCTCGACTTGACTCATGGTGTCATAACCGTAAACCGCTTTTGCCGGGTACGGTCCCACGTAATTTGCATTCTCCAATCTATTGAAGTGATGGGGGAAAAAGCCCTTGTCACACACATCTAGATTTAACGCTACGGGTATTTTTGCCAGAGCCATAGGGATAAATTGAAAAGAATCAATAAATCGCTGTCTAAACACAGGATCGTACATGTATAATATACGACATCCTTGCATAATAATTTTCGGTGTTAAGCCTTCGTTTGCGAGGTGTTCCACCAGTATAAAATTGTCAAAGCCTGACAAGTTGTGTCCTATGAATGTAAAGCCTGCGTATTTGGTACGTCTAAAGTGTTTAACCAGAAGCTCTACACATTCTGTACCGTCTGCTTCAAACGTCTCACCGTCGTGTGTCATCGCACATACATAATTAGCGGTATGCCTGCCATTTTCAAACATAGTTTCAAAATCGTAATAAATGTATTTTTTATCATGTGTTTCAGGCTTAAGGGGTTGAATATAGCATTCGTGGCTGCCATCATCAGGCAAGATCTCTTTGCAATGTACGCAACACTTTGGAGAACAGGTGTGGGGTTTTATCTTATCATCGCTTCTCACAACCCTATAAATAGAGTGACATTTTAAGCAGAAACGCAGGGTGTCACATCTTTCATTAGGTACTCGTGATTTTTTATGCGTATTGTAGCAGAAGGTATTGCTACAATATCTGAGACAATCTGGACATTGTCTAGAGTTTGTAGCATGTGTTCGGCATTCGGCCGTATTGCACACTTTACATACATATTTACATCTGTGTGTGCGTATATCGTTGTGTCCTTTGTTGCAGAATTGACAGACATAGCTATTCCCTATAAAACCTTTCAAATTTTTTATTAGATGGTAATGGCCCTCATGATTATACAAATGCACAGTCTTTGGATGAATTTCATCCATGTTTTTGTACACTTGTAGCGCCCCTGAGCAGTCTCGATGAAATACCACAATTTTTAGATCATATTTTCTTTCGAAAACAGCCAAATTGTGATACCCTATTTTATCATGTGGCGTAAAGCCACAACTTGTATGGATTTCGTACGCCGGTTTTTGTAATTGTTGATCGGTAAGCGACGGGTTAAGAAAATAGGCTAGACAAAAAGCACATATTATTTTCGAAATTTGTGGGGCTGAATAAATGCATTTTATTCCTCTCTACACTCTCACTGATTGCAAGAGTTGTAATTCTTCTGCGACCCCCTCCAGGTCTGTCCATAGCTACTGAAATCTGTAACGATAGTGATGTGTCTGTGCAGATCTCACTGTTACTCTGTGTTGCTTGTTCAAGTTGTTCGATAAATAATGACGGATCATGATTATTCTCAGGTGTTAAAACGGTATATATGGACGTGGGTAAACTTTCTCCAGAAAATGCAATGTTGATATATCCTGTTTCACCGGCCATCAGTTGAGAAAAATCTACAATCTCATTTAAAATGTTATGCAGATGAATATTAAAAGCAGCTAAATCATTTGTGTCTATCTCGCTGAGATTAAGCGTTCTATTAATTTCTACCCCGTTGAAACGCGGTCTCGGGATAATAGTAAAATCACCCACACGACCACCCTCAGTAGCAAGACTGCGTATTTCTGTCTGGCTCAAACGCATCTCAGGGGTGTGCAGGTTCGCTCGTGCAGACACACCAGCGCCTGTCTGTGCACTTTCATTATCGTCATGTACGGGTATTTCCCCCAAATTTTCTTGCTCTGCTATTATATTTCGCAATAGTTCGGTTGTGGTTAGGTCATCTGTGTTTATCATTCGTAGCTGTTCATTTATTAAAAGACGTAAGCTGTTAGTGTGACGTCTAGATCTTTCGGCTTCAGAGTCTGAGTCTGTGCGCGCTCTTTTAGAAAGCATTTTGGTATGTTTTATTTAAATCATGTAAAACAGAACATATGTGGGACTACCACATAAACAATAATACCCCATTAACATGTAGACTACTGACAGCAATTCGTGACAGAAATACAACGACATCAATAACTAGTCACTACTACGTTTTAAAACAGATATAATAACAATCAAATGAAACAAAATAACACAACTCGTTTGAATAAAAAAATAAAATAAAAAAATAAGGAAATAATCATCACCTTCTCATGAAGACTTCATGTAACTCCCGTAATAGTCTTTGAAGAATATTTAGTCTCTCTGAGAATAGTGACAATGCAATTGTCTGTAGCTGCAGGTCTTCCCTTGCCTGCGTAATTTCCCCGCGCACTGCTAAAACCTCACTGCGTAATTGCCGGTTTTCGTTCAAAGCCTGTTCGTGACAAACGCCAAAAAAATCAACAGCACTCCTTAAATCAGTCGTATGGTAATTCTGCTGGTCTATCACTCTGTGTAGAAGCGTGACAACCTCGCTTTGGGACTCGTACACGATGGCCTCGGTTTGTTGAAACGATAAAGGTTGATTAGCAACTTCTAAAATCGGTAAAAAATTCCGGTTGATGCTTCGAAGCATATCGTGACTCAGGTTCTGGACATCACAGCACAAGTATGGGGGTCTGAAACACTCTGTAGAGTCCTCAGAACTGTCGCTATCTGATGAATCCTGGTCAGGATCGAAGGCATCCAACATCGCATCCTGGGATTGTAAGAAAAACTCTAAACCCCTCTCGTCGTATTCTTGTGCTAGATGAAACATAATATTACATTATTATATGACTTATTTGTTAGATAAAACATAATGTAAAAAAAAAAAAAAAAAAATTTAACTCACCGTTATCCGGAGAATTCACAATCGATTCGTTTTCGTGATGTACCTCATCGTAATTTTGTACTAGATGAAACATAATAATACGTTATTATATGAAATATTTGTTAGATAAAATATGTAAAAAAAAAGAAATTTGCAACTCACAATTGTCATTTGGAGAGTTCGCAACCGAT